>JAMXBB010000009.1:13156434-13181369 GCA_024138015.1 Lumnitzera littorea | reverse complement strand
GGGTGGGGTAGGATTGATGCCGTGATGATTAGAAGCAGTTTGGAGGGTGGTGCAAAGTGGTAGTTGAGGTGGTGTTCGAGTGGCGGTCGTGGTTGATGGCTGGACGCAAACGAGTGGTTGGGTTGAAGGTTTGAGGTGGTTAGGAGTTTGGCCGTGTGATTGGTGTGGGGTGAAAGTGGCTGGAGGTGGTGGTTTGAGGAGAGGGGGTTCGGTGGTTAGGGTTAAGTGGCGGCAAGCTTGGTGGCGTCGTTAGGGGGTATGGCGGAGGTTGGGTTGGAGAGCTTATGGAGTGGGGGTCACGGCCGTGGTGGTGGTTGGGCTCGAGGTTGGCTAAAGAGAGAAACTCAAAGAGAGAGAGAGATTAGTAGAGAGAGAAAGTGATTGGGAAGGGAGAAAGAGAGTATAGGGGTTGATTGTGAGGTTTTGTCTTTTTGTTGATAGTCCCTAAGCCCCTATTAATACATGGATTTCACCTAGAAATTAAGGAAACTCGAAATCGGATTTGAATGCAAATGCATGAAATTCAGTTTTTTTCGATTTTTGAAAGCCGATTTGAATGTGCTTTTGACTGAACCTGAACTTGTTCTTAACACCAATTTGAAGCATGCCATGTGTAGTGTGAGATTGATGCAAGAAACTATGTGCTTGTGTGTGGAATTTGTGTAGAAATTGAAGCTAAAGTGGAGGGAGTGGGCTATTCTTGAGAAGGAAAAAAGGAGGAAAATTGGGGGGAAAATGAGGGGAAAGAGGAGGGAAAAAGAGGGAAAGTGCTAACGTGGCACTACGTCAGTTATGCCAACCACTCTTGACTTACCACGTGTCATCACGCAGCAGTTGACGTGGTACGTCATGTGGCACCATGTCAGCAAGCTTTCTCAATTGAGAAAGCTTGGTTTTAATATTAAAATAAACCAATACATTAAAGTTTTTTGAAAAGAATTACGATCGTCTGATCTCGATTAACGTGTACATAGGCACTTTGGAGCGATGATAAAATCTGTAGAAACTTAAGTTTTTTTTTTATTATTATTTTGGTTTTTATATTTTCTTATAAATATAAAAAAGGAATAATTTAGAAGAATAATCCAAATTTTGGAAAATAGATAGTGGTACCCGTTAGGGTTTAATAGGTTAGCCCCCGAATTTGAAACATTCTGGTTTTTTCATTCAAATTGAAATCAAAGATTAGTAGTTAAATCGTAATCAATTATGATTACGATTTCTCTTTTTCTTGAATTCGGTCGGGTGGCGACTCCAAAATGTTTTTTAATAAAAGAACCGGACTTTCCCAATTTCTCTACTCGAGGATCAATATTAAATGGGTTTGGGTTTAGTATTAAACGAAAAATGGGAAATCAAATCAAATTAAATCAAAGAAAATTGAAAGATCAGGCTTGACAGTTTGGTGACTTCACTAGAGGGCTAGCCATTACAATTTACCAAAATTAGGATTTTTCTTCGATAAAAACAAAAAGACTTAAGTCAATTACTTCTCATTTATTTGTTTTACTTTATTTTTATACTAACATTTTTCGTTGCAGTTTATTTAGGGGGATCAGTTTGGGGTTTATTTGATTTTATTTTCTGTATCATAAAAGTATGGTAAATACGGTTAAAACCAGGTCGTCTTAAGACCTTAGGAGGGGGGCCATTGTGTAAGCTTCGAATGTTGTGAGGCAACCACTTTCTGGAACCGATCAAGCTACCTCAGTTAAGTTTAGATGTGACGATAGAACTGTTGGTTTAAACTGTCGAGCCTGATCTTTCAGTTTTCTTTGATTTAATTTGATTTGCCATTTTCTAATTAATACTAAATCCATACCCATTTAATATTGATCCTTAACTAAAGAAATTGGGAAATTCTAGTTTTTTTATTAAAAAAACATTTTAGAGTTGCCACCTGACCGAAGTCAAGGAAAAGAGAAATCGTAATCAATTGGGTGAATTGATTACGATTTAGCTATCGATCTTTAATTTCAATTTGAATGAAAAACCAGAGGGTTTCAAATTCGGGGGCTAACCTATTAAACCTTAATGGGTATTACTATCTATTTTTCAAAATTAGGATTATTCTTCTAAATTATTCATTTTCTATAATTTTAAGAAAAAATGAAAACCAAAATAATAAAAAAGAATTAAGTTTCTATAAATTTTATCGTCGCCCCGAAAGTGCCTATGTCCCTACTATTCACGATCAGATGACTATAGTTCTTTCCAAAAAACTTTAGTGTGTTAGTTTATTTTAATATTGAAACTGACTAGATTTACATTTTTGATTGATTTAATTTATTAAAAAAAAATCTAAAAAGGCCCTAACTCTTGGTGATTTTGTTTTATAAAAAATACTTTAAAAAATCCTATTCTCAAAAGGGACTTTTATTAATTTTTATCTAAAGAAAAATTGACTCTCTACATGATGAATCCTTAAACAAGACTAAAGCCTAAATGTCGAGCCCTATTTCATTTTCCTTAATTTAACCTATATTAAGCCTAACCCGCTTAATATAAATTACTTAACATTACATTAAGGAAATATTTTTAAAAAATTTAACAAAATTGGAGTCGCTAACTAATTTAACTGATAAAAAATAAAATAGGGGTTTTCAGGTGGGAAAACCTTAATTTGACTATTGATTTATGGATTTTCTAAGAAAATGATTTTTAGAAAAAATAAACTAGAGAAAACTAGGTTCGGGGGCTAACCTATTAAGACTAAGTCACTATGTAAAAACTAAAAAAAAAATTGATGGGATTTTATTTTTATAATTTCCTAAAAATATACCTAAATAAACAAAAGATAACTAAAGTGAATTTTTTATTAATTTTTTCTAAGAAAAGGTAAAAATTTTTTTTTTTATTATATGGTTACCTCGAAGGTGCTTACGTACCCGTTAGTCAAGATTAAACCGATCGTAGTTCTCTTTTTATAAAATATTTAGTAGGTAGGTTATTTTGATTTAAAAAACCGAGCTAGGTTTATGGTTTTTTAACAATTTATTATTTTAAAAAAACTAAGAAATCTAATTTTACCCAAATTTGAGAAAACCTAACTAACTAAATTTTTTTTTAAAAAACTCAGTTAAGATTTTTTTATTTTTTAAATCACTACATGTCGAAAATATCTTTTCTAAGTTCTAATTGTAAGATACGTTGATGATTTGAAGATACGATCTTGATACGTTTCGTCTCTGAATATGCGGATAGAAGAGATGCACGACTAATTAAATTTACCAAAGAAAAAACTCAAATTATCTAAAAATGTCCAACAATATAAAAATAGTAAAAATTTGCACTAAAAGGATAATAAATTAGTGAAGATAATTAAACTATCTAATAAAATAAATAAATAACTACTAAAAATAATAATAATAAGAATAATTTTTACCTACATGTCGAGTAGTGCGTAAACAGATGTTGATCGTGTATGGTATGTCGTGCTCGTGCAACTATGGACATATGATTGTAGCTGATCGGATCGTGCAAGTGTGGACAGTAGAATTGAGATGGCTATTGCTATTCGGATGTAGTGCTTCAATAGCGTATCGTGGGCTGTCAAGTAGTGCAACGTGATTGAGTGCTTCAGTGCAATGTGTGAATTTAGTTTCGATGAGAATGTGGGGTCGAGTGTTATGTGGATTGAGGGGGAATTCGGTGTGTGGTGTGTGCTGTATTCAGGACGTGGCAGGGAGTAGGGGTTGTCGACTTGTGGAAGGGGGCAGGAGCTGTTGGCTTGTGGAGTTGAGGTCGTATGTGGATTGGTATCGTTGGTTGCTGCAATTTAGGACATGGCTGCTGTTCGACTTGAACAATTGAGGACAAGTGTCGGTACGGGAATTTGTTTCAGGCAAGAGACGTCTGTGTGTTTACTTCAGGTGTATTGTTGGGCGAGAGTGGTGTGGCATGTGTTTGTGAGTCCAGGTGATTGTAGGTGACGACTTTTTGGATTGCTGCAGGTGAGTACGGGACGTGATTATTCTTGGTGTTGTGGCCGTCAACATTGGTGATCTAGAGTGCTGTATTGGACGTGCAGTGCAATGGATTGCTTGTAGTCAGGGGGCTGTCGTGTAGGGGATTCTATATGTTTCAGTACGAATTGGGTCTGCTTCAGTGGATGTGTGATTAGAGTGTTGTGAAGGCGTGTTGTGAATTGGTGAGATTAAGACTTGTTTGTACGTGTAATGTGGATTCAATGTATACTACGGTGAATGATTGATTGTGGGCGTAGAGTTTCGTATGCTATTATGGAGGGGTCGTGTGTTGTTTTTGTGACTATGGGAGGAGTGCAAATTGTAGAAAACATCCCATATTCGCCTGTGTACTATTTATAAACTCTTAATTGAATCTTTTGTATCTTAGATACAGAAAATTCGATAACAATATTTTGAAAATTTGACCTAGCTTCTAGAAACCTTATTTTAATTTAGGCTTTCTATTTTTTGAGCCCAACCCGATCCAATTTGATTTAGCTCAATAGTCCACTTAATAAATCCTAAGTATATTCTAGACCAATATAAATCAGATAAAAATCCTTGTTATATTGGACCAGAATAGAATATTTCAATGAATTCCAATTTTTCAACAACTTAGAATTTACTAAATTGATTACTCATCATTATCTGATTTGACACCAAACGATTCGACTTGATTCGACTTAACTTGATATGATTCAACTAGACTTGCTATGACTCGACTTTTTTTTTATTATTTTATTTTTATCTTTTTAATTTTCGTTTTTAATTTATTATTATTTTTTGTTATATTTATTTTTTTATTAACCTGGCTCAACTAAAATAAAAATAAAAAATAAAAAATGACAAAAATTAGATATCTACAATTGCCCCTCTTTGTAAAGAAGTTCAATTAGAACTCACTACAAAGACGAAAAAGATACCCATTTTTGCCAAACCCAACTTAGATAATTTGAAGAGGATAGTTCTCTTCAAGATTAAAACTTCGTTTTGGTGGATAATCCGAATATGATAGATCTTGTCAAGACTTCTCTTAGGTGCATGATTTGAAGAGGATAGATCTCTTCAATATTTGCTTTGACTTATGATTTGAAGAGGATAGATTTCTTTGAAACTTCAAAAATTGATTTTACTTTAGTGATCCAAAGAGAATAGATTTGTTCGAGATTTCTTGCTTCGTTTTGGTTAGTGGATGATCCAAAGAGGATAGATCTCTTCGAGATTTTTGAAAAACTTTGTTTTAGTTTGTGAATGATCCGAAGAGGATAGATCTCTTCAAAATTGGTTTTGTTTTAGTTTTAATGACTAATTTGAAGAGGATAGATCTTTTTAAGATTTCAAAAACTAGTTTCGGTTTAGGTGAATAATTTAAAAAGGATAGATCTTTTTGAAATTCTTGAAAAACTTTGTTGAACAATCCGAAGAGGATAGATCTCTTCTAGATTTCTTTTTTACTTGTTGAACAATTTGAAGAGGATAAATCTCTTCTAGATTTTTTTTTGACTTATTGAATAATCTGAAGAGGATAGATGTATTTGAGATTTTTTTTTATATGGTGAACAATCTGAAGAGGATAAATCTTTTTTAGATTTCTTTTGATATGGTGAATAAACCAAAGAGGATAGATTTTTTCGAAATTCATTTTGGTTAATTCGAAGAGGATAGATTTCTTCGAGATTCTTTTTGGCTAATTTGAAGAGAATAGATCTCTTTAAGATTTCAAAAAACTTGTTTTAATTCTCCTGAATATTACTTCCAAGGATTTTAGGGTCATTTTACCTAGGAATAGAAAATTTCTTAGATAGCAGTCAATTGACATGCTCATACCAACTTCCGATATTCACTCATTCAATCAGTAAAATTTCATCAAAGGATTGCGCTTGCTTCTTCTTTCTCCTCCTTTTTTTTTTTTTGTCTTCTTTTGCTTTTCTCTCATTTTTGTTTTCTTTTTTTTTCCTCCTTCAATAAAACCTTCAAAACTTTTGAGTCTTGTAATTGTATCGTGCTCATGCCTTGAATTTGCTTTTCTTAATACCAAGTTTCAATTTCTACTCTTTATAACTTTTGAACGATAAATCTCTTTATGAAAGAAATAATAATAAATTATTAAGAACATTTGATTTCAATTTATTTGGTGATTCAGATTCATTGGTAAGGCTTTGGTGTTTAAGTGTATAAGGTTAAGAAACATGGTACGTAAGGGTTGATTAGTAAAGTGTTTATCGATCAATGACCATCTGAATTTGAGAACATTCATAAATATCAACTTTACTTGTAAACGATGAAAAATTAACCACAAACAATTCAAGAAAAATTGAAATCTTTGTTGAACTTAGTTTTCATGGATAATATAACTTGATTGCATCTGAATTCACTGGTTACCATAATTCCGGGCCATCTATCTCTATTAAGATTAATGTGCCTCTTGATAATACCCTTTTTACCACATAAGGGCCTTCATAATTCGGGACAAACTTGCCCCTAGGGTCTTTTGCATTTGGTAACATTTTCTTTAACACCAAGTCTCCTTCTTTGAATTACCTCGAGCTTACTTTCTTGTTAAAACCTCGAATCATTTGTTGGTGATAACATTGACCATGACATATCGCTGCAAGTCTTTGCTCATCCAGGAGATTCAAATGCTCCATTCGCTTCTTCACCCATTCTGCTTCATCGATTTGAGTTTCTGCTAATATTCAGAATAGAGGTATTTCTACTTCTACTGGTAGTATTACTTCAGTTTCGTATACCAATGAATATGGTGTTGCACCAGTAGAGATTCTAACTGAGGTTTTGTAGTCCATGAGAGCAAAGGGAAGCATCAAATGTCAGTCTTTATAAGTGATCGCCATCTTCTCAATGATTCTTTTGATGTTCTTATTTACGGCTTCAATTGCTCCATTCATCTAAGGTCAATATAGAGTTGAGTTTCTATGATTGACCTTGAATTGGTTGCACACTTCATCCATTAACTTGTTATTCAAATTCATCCCGTTGTCTGTAATAATAGACTCGGGTATACTGTACCTTGTAATAATATCTCTTTTCAAGAATCTAACCACTACTCCTTTGGTTACCATGGCATACGATGCTACTTTTACCCATTTGGTAAAATAGTCAATTGCAACTAAAATGAATTTGTGCCCATTTGAAGCTGTTGGCCAAAATTAGTTCAATTATATCAATTCCCAGCACCAAAAAAGGCTAAGGAGCTGATAATACGTGCAATTCTTGGGGAAGAGCATTGATTTTGTTAGCATACACCTAACACAAGTGACAGTGCCTCATGTGCTTGATACAATCCAATTTTATCATCATCTAAAAATACCCCATTCTCATGATCTTCTTAGCTAACATGTACCTATTCATATGGGGACTACAGACTCCTTCAAGCACTTCTTTCATCAATTTCTCGGTTTCTTCTTCATCTACACACCTTAGCAATATTGCATCTAGTGATCTCTTGTACAATGTGGCTCCACTTAATAAGAAATGAGTGGCTAATCTTTTTAAAGTCTTTCTATCTTTTTTATCAGCATCTTTAGGAAATTCACCAGTTTGAAGTAACCTTTTGAAATCATGATACTACGGCTTCTTTGATTCTTTCTCTTCAACTGTAAGACAAAAAGCCAGTTTTTCTTCCACCTCAATCTTCAAGGGTTGAATTTCTATCCCATTCGTGACTTTCACCATTGACGTTAACGTAGCTAGTGCATTGGCAAATTGATTCTGGATCCTCAAAATGTAAGTGAATGAAATCTCTTGAAATTTTTCAATCAACTTGCTTAAATGTTCATGATAAGGTATCAATTTCTTATCTTTCGTCTTATATTCTCCTAAGATCTAGAGAATTATAAGGGAATAATCTCCATATACTTCAAGTTTTTGTATTTCCATATCTAACACCATTTTGAGCCCTAAAATGCAGGCTTCATATTCTACTATGTTGTTGGTATATGGAAATGTCAATCTCGCTGCCACAGGAAAATGGTTGCCTTCAAGTGATATTAGTATTGCTCTTATCCCACATCCGAACACATTAGCTGCTCCATCAAAATATATTTTCCATCTTAATTTCTCACCATTCAATTCATTCGCCATCATCACATTTTCATCAGGAAATTGCGCTTCTGAACCATTATCCTCATCTTCTAATGGGTATTTTGCCAATTGATCAACCATCGCTTGCCTTTGACTAAACTTTGACATACGTACTTAATATTAAACTCAAAGAGTTGCATCTGCCACTTTGATATTCTCTTAATCAACGTTGGCTTTTCTGCTAAATACTTCAATGGGTCATGTTTTGTCAACAACTCTATTAAGTAATAGAAAGTGTAATACTCAAGCTTATGCATCACCTACACTAAGGTACAACACATTCTTTCCACTTCTAAGTATTTTTGCTTACTTTTTGTGAACTTCTTGCTTAAATAATATACAGGATGCTCTTTTCTTCTCGTTTCATCTTTCTGCCCCAGCATGCATCTAACTGATTTAGGAAGAATCATTAAGTAAAGAATTAACCGCCGTCCCGGTACAGGAGTGACGAGTACCAGCGAATTCATAAGATACTCTTTGATTTCAGCAAATACTTACTCACATTCTTCATCCCATTTGATTGCTACATTCTTCCTCAAAAGTTTAAATAACGGCTTGCATCTATCAGTTAGCTACGATACAAACCAAGCGATGTAATTCAACCTTCCCAACAATCCCCGAACTTCTTTTATGGTCTTTGGTGCTGGCATGTTTACGATTGCCTTAACTTTATCTAGGTCCACTTCTATTCTTCTTCTACTGACTACAAAACTCAACAATTTGCTCAAAGTTACTCCAAAGGTGCACTTTTCCAAATTCAGCTTCAGTTGAAACTTTCTCAATCGCTTAAATAACTTTCATAAAATATCTACTTGAATTTCATCCTTCTTAGATTTGGCAATCATATTATCCACATAAACCTCAATTTCTTGATGTATCATGTCATGAAACAAGGCAACCATAGTGCATTGATAAATTGCCCCAACGTTCTTTAACCTAAAAGGCATCATACAATAACAAAATGTTCCCCAAGTATTAACGAAAGTGGTTTTGATTTTATCCTTTTTCGCCATCTTGATCTGATTATATCCCGAAAAACTATCCATTACATTCATTATTTTTATTGGATCTAAAGAATGAAGGAAAAAAAGAAAAGGATAACAAATAAATAATAAAGGAGAATTGATAGAAAGAAAGGAATCAATTTTATTGAGTGAATGAATTCAAATTGTTGAAAGAAAAGGCTTAACTAATTAGATTAATTATCAAAATTGAATGCTTCTAATTAATCTAATTTTGTGTTTCTAAAGAGACCTATTAACGGGAATAGAAAACCAGTTGCATAAGGAAACTAGTAGGCCAATATCATTCTTCTTGTTTAAACCGATACTACATTGCTGAGTCAAGGCCTTGGATAGACTGGCTACTTCGGCTTCTTGAACATTAGCTGGTGCTGGGAATGTTTGACGGATGTCCGGAAAGTTTATGTGAGCATGGTACAGTTGATCTCTTCTCTTGCTTTTGGTTTTAGCCTTCATTTCTTGAATCTCCTCTTCAATGGGCTCATACCCAAGCCCAAACGTTTTAATATACTGCTTAGGCTGTTCCAAGTGACCCCGTGCCCCTTGTCATGACTCTTCAATCATATTGACTTCATAAAAAATCTGCAATCCTGGCTCCTCCAATTCTTCACTCCTGACATAGGGAATAATTGTCTTTTTGTAAATCTCGTAATCTTGCTCCCCAAAAATAGTAACCAACTGCCTATTGGTTATGAATTTCACCTTATGATGTAAATTGGATGGAATTACCCCTACTGAATGAATCCACGCTCTTTTCAACAGAAGATTGAAAGCTCATGGTAAATCCAGAACTTAAAATGGAATAGTGAACATTTGTGGACCGATCTCAACCTACAGCCCAATTTCTTTAATTATCTCCCCTTTCAATTCATCAAAAGCCCTTATTGAAATTGAGCTGGGCTTTATATCAGTTGTATCTACTCCAAGTAAATTTAGTGTTGCCAAGAGACATACATTCAGCGAAGACCCATTATCTATTAGAATTTGTATAACTACTTTCCCAACATACTTAACCACTATGAAAAGGGGCTTTGTGTGTTGGTCTCCATTTTCTCCTAGGTCATCCGGTGAGAGCGAATTCTGATCCATTGCAAATAGTGACTTCACCACTAACCCTAACTTCTTAATAGAAATCCTTTCAGGTACTTTGACATCAATCAGAATTTTGATTAAAGCTTCTTGGTAAGTATCTAATGATAACAGTAAACCCATTAAGGAGATTTAGGCTGGTGCTTTGGCTAATTGATCCATAATCTTATACTCACTAGCTTTCATTATCTTCTTGATAACATTTCAATCTTTATCATCTGTATTTTCAAAGATCTTTCAAGAAGCATCTTCTATTGTAGTCTTCCTTTTGGTTTCCTCATTCTGGTCATAAACTTATCCCAAATGTGTGAGCTCGCCGACCATAGGTGATGAGGACTTGGTTGTTTGATTCATCGCTTAGTAATCCAGAAGTGCTGCTTTGTAATTCTCTGAGGCTATTGGGACATTGAAAGCAATCTTCTTGGGTTTACCCAATTCTTCAACCTTCTTAGTCTTCTTATAATACTAAAAAGCTAATGGCTTGGGCCCATCTCCAATCATTCCAACCATCTCAGCCATCTTCGTAGCTTCTGCAATAAGTTTGTCTTCTTCCTCAAATTCTGGACCCCATCTAGTGAGTGGTTCATCAGCATATATGGCGAGCAAACTAGCGTAATCCACCAAATACTCAAACTTCCCTGATGGTTCTCCTCGGGTGTTAGCCGTTGAATCTTCGACTTTATATCTTTTTCTAAGCTCCTTCTAAGTACTTCTCTTTTGTGGTTTTGGAATTTTCATAACCATAACATTAGCTTTCTTTATCTTTCCATCCTTCAATAGTTGATATATTACTGGTCTAATCCGGGTTCTATCCCTAAGATTCATGTTTTGTAAGTATTTGGCTTGCCTCAAATTCCTAGTTATCTCCTTAATGGTGATGGGGAGACTGTCTAGATTGATCTTCAGTTAAGAAAATTTAGCTATGATCATGTTGATTGAATTTCTATGATTAGGTAAAGGGTTGTTACCTACGTTGGGAGTAAGAGTCTGAATGAAATCCAATTGAACTAATTGTGTGTCAATAAGATCCTGGATCTTATGTTTGAGCCTCCAACATTAGTTCGTAGAATGTCCCACTTGCCCAGATGATAATCACAACCAAGCTCCAGGTTATAATCCTTCGGTCTTTATCCTTCTCTTGGTATTTCAAATGTTAGAAGATTCTCCTTCCTTAGTTGTGCAAGAACTTGGCTTAAAGGAATGGGAATATAGGTAAACTGTCTTCTTTGCAGGCGATTGTTTTTATTTAAATTTGGCGAGGGATTAGATCCTCTAATCATAGCTACTAGGGTTGTAGGCCTAATAAGCTTACCAGTATTGATAACGCTTACGGTGGCTTCTTTTGTTTTGTAGGAAAATCTCACAAGAGGTATCTTTTTCTCAATTGCCTTAGGATTAGGAAGTCTTTCAGTAGCAATAGCTTCCTCAATTCAGTACCTTGAGGCCATAATTTCTGCAAAGTTAGAGGCGGGGTGTATGACCAAATGTTGGTAATATAGGCTTCCAAGAGTATTGATGAAGGCGAAAGTCAAGTCCTTTTCTATTAAAGGAGGAGTCACCATAGCTACCATGCCCCTCCATCTTTGAGCATATTCCTTAAAGCTCTTTATGGCCTTTTTTTGTAGATTATTCAGATCCCACATAGACGAGGCTACTTCAATGTTGAACTTATATTGGCTATAGAAAGTTCGTACTAACTTATCCCAAGTATCGATCTCATTCAAGTCCAGTTGGTCATCCTAAGTTAAGGTGGGCCCAATTAAGTTGTCCTGAAAAGTCTGGACCATGACCTTATCATACTTCATGTATTTTCCCATTTTCCTAATGTACAGCCTAGTGTGGAGCTTCGGGTAGCCAGTCCCATCGTATTTCTCGAATTCGAGCACTTTAAATCTTTCCGGGTAGTCATCGTCTTCATATGTTAGCAAGTTGACCATTCCCAACTGTTCAAACCCATTAACCATTTCTAGGCTTTTCATCTTTTCGGTCAACTTTTGCATAAACTTTCTTTCCATCTCCTGGTGTTTCTCCTTAATCTCCTTCCTCCATACCTTAGCATTAGGAACCAATTCTTCATCTTTTAATTCAGGGGGAGGGATCGTTTCTACATTCCGATTTGGGTTGACTTGAGATCCTTGTTTATCGTTAAGAATCCTAATAGCCCAAGTAAGAGCCCGAATCTATTTAACCATCTTATTCATGTTTTCTTCTAGAGTAGCTACTTTGGGGTCATGTTCGGTTCAACTGATGTTTCCAGTGCCTTGAGTTAACATTTTGGTCTTAGAACGAGTGAATATCGGGCCTTTAGCTGAGTTTGCTTGCTTGGACACTATCTTCGAAATCCTACATGAAAACCCAAGATTTAGACTTTTTGGTGAAGTAACGATTTTTTTTTTTGTGATTTTTGTTGTTATGTTGTTTGCCTCTTTTTTGTGTTTTTTTTTTTCAAATTTTCCTTTTTTTTTCTTAGTTTTCTTTTCTCTCTTTTTTTTTTCTTTTCAAAAGTTAACTAAACAAACAAATAAATAATAATAATATTAATTAGTAAGAGACTACGCAATTAATGAAATTTTATTTTCTAAAGCTGCAAATTTATTAATCATAAATTCCAACTTATATGACGGACTAAGAAAAACTCTTGACTAATTTTCTTAAAAACTTAAATCCTATATCTATAAGAACTAATGGATCTAGCTGAGACAAGCTTCATCAACTTCCTTCATAAGTCTTTGTACTGTAACATCCTTTTCTTGAATCTTGCTCCTCAAGAATTGATTTTCCTTTAGCAGTCTCTCATTTTCCAGCTTTAACTCTTCAATGATTCTCTTACTTTCTTGGAACTAGACTTCAACTCTGGCTCATATGGTATCTTGGTAGGCCTGCTCGACAGGTGAAAGATATGCTAGTTCTAGCTTGTATCTGAATACGTTTAGAGCTTCATACCGTATCTTTCCAGTCTTCTCCAACTGATCATAGATGAACTGCTTGGTAACTCCGTATTCTTTGACTTTGCCCCCTCAAAGTTCTCAAGTTAACTATCTTGTTGACGTCTCTCTGTTCCCACAACTTCACGAGTTTTGCTAGTAATTGAATCAGAGTAGCTGTCGGTAGACAAAGATCTTGATAATTTATTGTGACGATGTCCAAGGAGTCTGTAAAAGCTATCTCTTGAAGTAGACCTAATTGTTTGGTGATACAGGTTGGGAAATATCTTATACAACCCATAATACCAATAAGGGGAACCCTTGCATAATCGGTGCACCTTAAGTTGGCTTGAGTGCAGTGGCTCCATTTAGCTATCCACATAAAGTGTACTGACTACATTTTGATGATAACTGATACCCATCCATCAAACTAAGCTTCATTTGGTACCTTGACATGGTGAGCAAAGTCGTCAGTTAAGTTCATATTTTCGGTCAATGACTCTCTGAGAAGATTTCCTCTATACCCCTATGTGTGATTGAGAAACCATACGGCAAGGATTGTAGGGTTAGCCATAAAATAACCATGCCCTTGCTTCTTCAAGTGGGTGAGTGTCTTGAATTATTCTGCTAGTAACACCGGTATATAAGATTTATTGGTTAGGAATTGAGTTACTAACTTGGTAACCCTATAATGAACTTGACGGGAAACAACACTGTCCTAAACACTACTACAATGAAGGCGTTCACCCTCTTCTCAGCCTACGATTCATATCCCCCACAAAAGATCTGGTGATACTTTTAATAAGCGTTTGGGCTCAAGAACTACTCTACTAATCTTAAGATACTGAGACACTTCTTGCCCTCTGAAGATAAGTATGGTGTTAGGGTTGACTTTTTGACTCCTAATAAGGTCATGAAAACTTTCTCAAGCCAGACTTAAAGATCTGGTATAGTTATGCCTGCTTTAAGAGACGGAGCACTAAGCAGTTGTAAATACTCTTCTAAAGTGGGTGTCAACTCATGTGGGCCAAAATTGAAAGCTGCAAACACTAGGTCCTAGTAATGGATGAGGGCTTAAAATAAAGGCTAGTGGAGCTAGACCTGTATGAGGGATATAACCGACTTGATCTTCTTGCGAATATGATCTTGCTTAGTAGGCGAAAACTTGTTCAACCAATCTCTCAGGATGGCCTTATGGAAGGAATACTTATCCAATTGGACTTCATGAACGGGCTCCAATTGACACTACCTTGACTTTCCATATCTATATTACAAAAAATATAAATAAAATAAAATGTAGCGATTATTTACAATAAGGCCACTAAATTTACAATAAAATTGGGTATGACATTAATAACTTTGCAGCTTTTTCAAAATTTTCTTAGAAATTACGCAGCCTTTCACTCACTAGGAAGCAATAAAAATAAACCATATATAATATGGGAAATAGAATATTCACAGAGAAACGAGCATAATCAAATATACAAAAATGCAATATGTTACACACACATGCAATGTAATAGGGGTCGATAATTAATAAATTATAAGAAATATAAAGAATCTGCGGTCGGGAAATACCCTCATATATAAGTAAGTTTGAAATAAGATCTTTTTTTTTTAAAAAAATGAAGTTTGTGAATACTTATATATAGGGGTTACTAGTTTCTTAAATTTTCCCTTTTTTTAAGAATAAGATAGAGCCAACCATGGGATTGATTGGGCTTTTCCTATAATTTAAGAACAACTATCCCTTTTTTCGAAAAAGGATGATACAAGAAGGTGGGTTTACGGGTTTTAAGCTCTATAACTCTAAGACTTTCTAGGGAGAAGCCTAATGGGCTACATGAAGCTTGAGTGGGCTCGCCTATCACTGCTAGGTAGGGGTAAAGACCCTAGTGACCTAAGGGTCACACAATGGCGGCCCATGTTAAGTTTTTAAGGTAGCTTAGGTTCGACCACATCTAAACACACAAATGATTTCTTAAAATAAAAAAACCCCCTTAACCCCTAAGAAGGCCCATTGGGCTAGGCTTTTTTTTTTTTTTTTTTAGGGCTTGCATCACTAAAAAACAACTAATACAACTATAACATAAAAAAGAAAATAATAATACAAAAGCTCATCAATAATCTTTTAATTTTCATATGGCTAGTCCACTAGATGTCCTTAGTAGAGTCGTCAATTTTATCAAGTTCTATTTCAGTTTTCTT
The DNA here is from genome assembly GCA_024138015.1 of Lumnitzera littorea. Taxonomy (NCBI): domain Eukaryota; kingdom Viridiplantae; phylum Streptophyta; class Magnoliopsida; order Myrtales; family Combretaceae; genus Lumnitzera; species Lumnitzera littorea. Next base: position 13,166,057 of record JAMXBB010000009.1, on the reverse strand, counting down.
AATTTAACTTATATTAAGCCTAACTCGCTTAATATAAATTACTTGACATTACATTAAGAAAATATTTTTAAATAATTTAACAAAATTAGAGCCACCAACCAGTTCAACTAATAAAAAATAAAATCAGGGTTTTCGGGTTGGAAAACCTTAGTTTGACCATTGATCTACAGATTTTCTAAGAAAATAATTTTAGAAAAAATAAACTAGAAAAAACCGGGTTAGGGGGCTAACCTATTAAGATTATGTTACCATGTAAAAATTAAAGAAAAATTGATAAGCTTTTGTTTTTATAATTTCCTAAAAATACTAAAAATATACCTAAATAAACAAAAGACAACTAAAGTAAATTTTTTATTACGAATTTCTAAGAAAAGGGAAAAAGTTTTTTTAATTTTTTATTATACGGTTGCTCCAAAGGTGCTTACATACTCTTTAGTCAAGATCAAATTGGTTGTAGTTCTTTTTTTATAAAATATTTAGTGGGTGAGTTATTTTTATTTTGAAAATCGAGCTAGGTTTATGTTTTTCCAACAATTTATTATTTAAAAAAAAACCTAAGAAATCTAATTTTACCCAAATTTGAGAAAACCTAACTAACTAAATCTTTTTGAAAAAACTCAATTAAGATATTTTTATTTTTAAATTCACCACGTGTCAAAAATATGTTTTTTAAATTTTAATTGTAAGATACGTTAAATATATGATCTAGATACATATCATCTCCGAATATGCGGATAGAAAAGATGCGTGACTAACTAAATTTACCAAAAAAAAAACTCAAATTATCTAAAAATATCCAATGATATAAAAATAGTAAAAAAACCTGTACAAAAAGGAAAATAAATTAGTAAAGATAATTAAACTATCTAATAAAACAAATAAATAACTACTAAAACAAATAATAAGAATAATTTTTACCTATGTGTCTAGTAGCGCGTGAGCGATGTTGTGTTGATCGTGTACAGTATGTCGTGCTTGTACAACCGTAGATGTATGATTGTAGTTGATCGAATTGTGCAAGTATGGACAGTAGAATTGAGATGATCGTTGTTATACAGATGTAGAGTGTATTGTAGGTTGTTAGGCAGTGCAACGTGATTGAGTGCTTTGGTGTAGTGTGCTATGAATTTAGTTTTGGTGAGAAAGTGGTGTTGAGTGTTGTGTAGATTGAGGGGGACTTCGGTGTGTACTGTGTTCAAGACGTGATAGGGAGCATGGGCTATCAGCTTGTGGATGGGGGTAAAGGTTGTTGGCTTGTGGAGTTGAGGTCTTACGTAGATTGGTATCATTGGCTATTGCAATTTAAGACGTGGCTGCTGTTTTGCTTAAATAGTTGAGGATAGGCGTCGATGGGGGAATTTGTTTTAAGCGAGAGACGTCTATATGTTCACTTCAGGCATATTGTTGGGCGAGAGTAGTGTAGCGTGTGTTTGTGAGTCTAGGCTATTATAGGAGACAGTTTTTTAGATTGTTGCGGGCGAGTATAGGATGTGATTATTCTTGGTGCAGTGGCTGTCAACGTTAGTGATCTGGCGTGCTGTATGGGATGTGAAGTACAGTGGATGGCTTATAGTCAAGGGGCTGTCCTATAGGGGATTCTATGTGTTTCAATGCGGATTGGGTCTGCTTCGGTAGATGTGTGATTAGAGTGTTGTGAAGGCATATTGTGAATTAGTAAGATTAAGACGTGTTTGAGTGTGTAATGCGGATTGAATGTGTATTGTAGGGAATGATTGATTGTAGGCGTGGAGTTTTGTGTGTTATTATGAATGGGTCATGCGTTGTTTTTGTGACCATGGGAGGAGTGCAAATTGTAAAAATGTCCCATACTTGCCTGTTTATTATTTATAAACCCTCAATTGAATCTTTTGTAGCTCAGATACGGAAGATTCGATAACTATTCTTTAGAGATTTGAACTAATTTTTAGAAATCTTATTTTAATTTAGGCTTTTTATTTTTCGGGCCTAATTCGATCCAATTTGATTTAGTCCAATAATCCACTTAATAAATCTTAAGTATATTCTAGATCAATATAAATAAGATCAAAATCCATGTTATATCGGATTGGACTAAAATATTTCAATGAAGTCCAATTTTTCATCAACTTAGAATTTGCTAAATTGATCACTATGACCCGATTCGATTCAACTTAACTCAATGGGACTTGACTTGACTCGACTCGACTCGACTCGACTCCACTAGTTACGACTCAATATGATTAGACTCAACGAGACTTGCTACGACTCGACTTCTTTTATATTATTTTATTTTTATCTTTTTAATTTTTATTATTTTTTTGTTATATTTATTTATTTTGTTAACCTGACTCAACTAAAATAAAAATGAAAAATGGAAAAAATGTAGTGTCTACACTAAAAAATAACTAATCCTAATAACCCCTAAACTAATATATATATAGGTATATGTCTATATCACTACTATTAAACAACTATTTACTTAAATCAATATTCAATCTATATAACATTAGAAAACTAATACTAAAGAAATATCTTATTATACATACATATCTATATATACTATCTTAAATTACTAAGGACTTAAAATAATAATATAATAATAAATAAATAAATAAAATAAAAAAAATTTGCTTTCTAATGTGGAGAATTCTAAAAAAACTTAATGCTAAAAACAACTAAACTAATATATATATGTGTGTGTGTGTATGATATGTTATAAACTTAATCGATTAACTAGCAAAATAATAATAACTAAATAAAGAAACAAAAAAAAAAAGAAAAGAACGAAAGCGTGGGTGTCTTGCTGCTGTGTTCTGTGGATGCCCAGCGTGCTTGTGCATGATCGGATCCATTGGACAGTGTGTGTATGCATGCGCTTGTCGTGTAAGCATGGATTGGGCTCGTGATTGGATCACGTTCGGGTGAGCGTCGTATGTAAGGCGTGCTTGGGCATTGCGGTGGTGACAGAGATCTGGTGTACAATAATAGTGATCAGCAGCGTAGGAGAGTGTATGTTCGTGGCTGTTGTGCTATCGTGGATGGGTTATGCTCACTGTTGGTGTCGCAGTAAAGCCAAATGTGTAGTGCAGTGCTCAGTGGATAGTGGAGCTTCGGGTTAGCTTTACTCTACCCGTGTTTAGAATTGCTATAGGCGTTGGTTGCTGCTGCAACAATTGGAGTTGGCTTGGATCGTGTAGCTGATTCATGCGTCTGGACATGTGTATCAGACGTGTCTGCTGTGATCAGGGGATGACGCAGCTATTTGGTGTCAGGTTGAGGATGCGTTGAAGAGGATGGTATGTGCAGATTGGTGAAGGAAGGCGATGGATGAAGGGGATGTGTAATAGTGTTTGGGTTAGGCTGTTATGGGACGTTGCAGTAAGGTGAAGTGTGAATAGAGTAGCTACTGCAAACATCCGCTTGAACAAGGATGAGGATGATTGCTGGCCTTGGTAAGAGTTTGGGGTAAAGACTACCTATTGCAATATCATTGATGTCAGATTGTGGCTACTGTAGGGAGTTGATAGGGAATTCAGACTTAGGATGTGATGCTTATCCATTAGGCTTTTAACCCGTGTCTTCATAATTAGTACAATTAAATTGTACTTAAATTACGTGATTTTCTAAAATAATTATTGAATCAAACTAAAACTAAAACGATTGACTTGTAAAATATTTTCTAAAAATCTTTATAATAATTTTTTGTATTTTTCATCATTTTTCGATTTTTATTATTTTATTATTATTATTTTTTATTTTGGAATTGGGACCTTATTTAAAAAAACTTAGAACTACAAGTAGCAAAAATTGGGTATTTATAAAAATCTACTCTATGATTTACATATCCTTGCAAATTGAATAAAGATGACCTACTATTGAATTTAAGATTAGTTGACTCTTAATTGGAATTTTAAAGTTGAACTCAATCAAACCTATAGATTTCAACTCAATCTCTATTGAAAATTATATTCAACAAATTTGATTACCTTGTTTGAGCTTAATTAGAAATGTAAAAATTATATATTTCATACAAAATTTACACCACATTTTTATGTTTATTGGATTTCGAAAGTATAAAAATATAAATCAAGCCTCCATCCAAGCATAATTGTTCAGGTTATTATAGCAAAATCGAGATCATGTCAAGCCAAAAGTAAAACCTTAACTCACCTTTGATTTAGAGTTGTGAAAGCAATGTAGGTTAAACTATTTAATCCAAAAAAAAAAAAAAGGGGTTGGGTTAAAAAGTTTTGACCTACTTAAATGCGAGCTATTTTAGCTTGCCTTGCTTGACTTGCAGGTTAAAACAGCCAACTTGTTGCAAGGCCAATTAGCTTATTGACTCACAAAGAAGGAAAAGAAGAAAATACACATTTCACTTTTCATTGGAAGCTACTTGACACGATCATATTTCCTCAAATGAGAGTGTTTGGGATTACATGTTATAAATATTTGCTATCTCTAAGTTTTATGTACAAATAACGTCATAAATTCTTAAATATAAAATGTATGTTTGATTTATATTATAGATGCTTGATGAAGGTGAAATTCTAGAAACCTAATATTGTACACAATTATCCAAAAGCCATCAAAGCATTTTATATGAGAATCAATGATGACTCAAAAACAATAGTAGCTATGTGTTATCATAATCAGAAATTGGAAACCTACATAATTGTTTTATTATTTGATTAAATAAAAAATTATAAAAAAAATTAGAATGGAAAAAATAAATTAAATCAAGATAAAATTATATTAAAATATACTATTTACTTTTAATAGGTTTATTTTAGAATATTAAATTTTGTATAAAAAAATTCTTAGCATGTCTATGGGTTAGTTGTTTAACCTACTAAATTATATAAATACGTCTAATATTGTAAGTTAGCTCGCTTAACTTACTGGCTTATGCGAGCAAGTGGGGTTGAAAATTTTAACCTGCATATTAAGTAGGCTAAAGTGGGCTAACTTATTTAATCCGCAAGCCAATGCAGGCCGGGGCAGGTTAGCCTACTTAACCTACTTGTATAGCTTTACGGAGATTTGAGAGAAGAAAGCAGATTTAGTTTAAAGAAAATTAGCTTACACATGAAAAAGACATATATATTTAAATATGTACGTATGCTCCTATACATGCAGGCACCATGATTGATTAGCAAACAATGGAATAATTCTATAATTTAATCATAAATGGTTTTTGTAATATATATATATATATATATAGGCACCATGATTGATTAGCAAATAATGGAATAATTATATGATTTGATCATAAATGGTTTTGGTAATATATATATATATATATATATATATTATAGGTTATCATATAATATTTTATATATATATATTTGCTCTTTTTGCTCCACTTTTTTTTTCTTTTTTACTATTTTTTAGTTTACTATATTTGAATTTTCTAATGTAGTTATATTTTCCTCAAAAAGTGGGAGTTAACTTTAGAAGTTACTCAATGGATAGATAGGATGATAGTTTTGTTAACATAATTATTCTTTAAAAAAAATGAAATGTTAAAATATAATACACTATGAAAATCCTCATACTTAAATATAATAGAAGATAAATCAATTCAAGAAAGAAGATATGGTCCTACATATCAGGGACTTTGATAGAAATGAAAGATAAAAGAACTAAATCACAAATAATAGGGGAAATTTATATGTTCACTATCAAAATTAATAAATATCACACAAATATAAATTAGATAAAATATATTACCAAAATATCGGTGCTATGTCGCATCTTGAAGATGCGATGTTAGTGTATTTATACTTATGTCGCATTGCTACAGTACACAAATATTAATATTACATTAGTACAAATGTTAATATCGCATAAGTATAAATGGTAATATTGCATCTTAAAGATATAACATAATAACATTATTTTGATAAATTTTTTATTTATATAATTTGTAATCATATAATTATTTTCCTTAAAGTTGGTAGACATGAATTACACCTCAAAGAACAGCGCCTAATTCTATATCTTACTAGAGGAACTTTCTTAGGGACCGGCCTTTTACAAGTAAACAGGTCATTCATAGAAGAATTGAAGACTCTACATTTTTGAATTTGCTAGACAAGAATAAGATTTCTCTTTCCCTTTTTTTTTTTAAATTTTTGTTATGGCTTTATTTATTATCCATTATAGATATTGTGTTTATTACAATCACGATTTAATTGTTTCGAATATTGGATTAATATATCTACGACATTATTATATCGAATATTTCATTTACTTGATTTTTGATTTGTTAAGCATGTATTTATGTTGCATGGAATATATGTTAAATTAGGTTAAAATTTGATGAAAATAATAAAATTAATTCAATTGATTTCATGATAAGCTTACATCGAATTTCCATGAAATATAGGTATAGACAATCTAATTATATTGGTTTTTAGAATATAAAACAATTAATTAACTAAATAATCTTTTTAGGAATAGAAACAATTAGTTAATTAATCGAGGTAATTCATGTTTTAGGGAGTAGGTGATTATTATAAATTTAAAACTTTGATGACTAAGAAAGGAAGTTAAAAGAAACAATATGAATTGGTCATGAATACAATTACTAAATATGATGTATTTTAATATAATGATCATTAGCACTAAATCCTAAAATTCCAATTTGTTAGTTTTTTATTTCGTTTATTTATGTGTTGGTATTCTTATATTTTAGATTTATTGAGAGTAGATTTAGATTTTATGAATAGTAGTGTATTATTTTTCAACTCTCATGGTAGTAACCTTTATTTAAAAAAGAAAAAAAATCTTAATCTTTATAAAGTAGAAAACAACGAAACACTCTAGTTGTATCAATTTATAGAATTAATCCTTATGGAATGCTAACACTGTTCCCCCTTTAATGTTAAATGTCATAATTGGGGTAAACAATTCTCATTAGAACCTGCATAAAGTCTTACAAGAAATTAGCAAAATAACATAGTATACTGGTCACTATACATGCATGCATGCATATGTCTTACAAAGAAATTCAAATGCATAACTAATACTAATGCAACAAGTATTCAATTATTATCCCGTTTAGATGTGGTAAACAACATAGCCCTAATAGCCCAAGAGTGAAAGTTGCATAGACATCTCGATAAGTATATGTAGTAATACATACATACATGAGACCATAACTACAAAATCATCTCATTTAAGGGTGACCATTAGTATTAGCCATCAATACAATTGCTTAACTATAACCATCCCTAAGGGTGTCCTATACCATTGGTGCAACTCAAATACAACTTCCTTCTAATGGATCTATCGTATCATAGTAGTTAGCCAATTTCACAACCCACTTACCTAGAGGTGTAAATGAACCAAGTTGGTTCACAAACTACTCAAGCTTAGCTGGAGTTTTATTTGAATTCAATTAAGTGATAATTGAGTTGAGCTTGAGCTACTTAAGTAGTAAATTGAGCTGAGCCAAGTTGAGCTTAAGCTTTAAATACTAATCTCATAAGGCTCACGAAACTAATTAAGCTTAGTATAAATTTTAGTATATTTTTAATTTATTTAAACATAAACAAATCTAATATTAGTTAAGGAAAATTTATAAAGTTTGAACTTAATCGAGTCGAGCTTGAACTTACCACGTATGTTTTAGAGTCGAGCTTAAGCTTAAAATTTAAAACTCAATCGAACTCAAGCTGAGCTTGAGCTTTGATTTTTCAAGTAGAGCTTGAGCTTAAGCTCAATATTGTTCAATTCAACTTGATTTGATTACACCTCTACACCTACCTATGCTGGCAGTTTAATACCTAATTTATACATCACATTACCTCAACCTACTACCCCCGTAGGATAATATAGTTGTCAGCCTGTGATTACCACTTTAATACCTCGACACTCTAAGTTAAATTGGCATAGGCATAAGCATAAGCAACAAATCAAATTAAGGTTTCCATAGCTTTAGATTCATTTCATTGTTTAATCCTACAAGAACATGCTACAAAGAAAACAATGACTATATACTTGGAGTCTAATTCAATAGTTTGAGAATACTTAAAGTTATTTTGAACTCCTAAAACTAAAATAGATAACAAGGCGTTGAAATCATAATTATACTAAAGATTTACACTCCAATATTTACTACCTTGTTTTTCATTTAAGTAGTCTCCCATATACGAATGCAATCAATTTACAAGTAAACCGGGTTTACTTGAGTGCACCAGAGGAGATGTAGATAACTCTAGGATAAGAGAGGTTAGTTAGAAGGAAAGGGGGGTGGGGGGATAGGGTTGGGGTTAGTAGGTAACCTTCAATTAGACTCTATTTAGGCTTACTTGTCATGCCTCGAAAAGGTGAAGTCATAACAGTCTCACTATATAAGTCATTTTAAGATAGAAATTGTCCCCACAGTTGCTATCTTAGACCTAGTTCACACTAGGCGTACTTAACTCTACTCTTTTGAAGTGTCTAATTCAATACTTGTTTGATATAAACCTATGGAGTAATCCTTTGAAATAATTTGTAATAATAAACTTATAATTTGATCTTATAAAAAAGTAGTAGTAAATCCCACAGATATATATCATTTTACATACAGACTAAAATATTGAAAACTACCAAACCCTTTGAAGAGTCTTATATAGTTTTTCTTAAAAGATAAAAAGTTAATACTAAGGGCAATAACTGGCCATTTTTTGTTGTATCTCACTCTCCATCCCAATTTATTAGTGTTCTGGTGTTGGGTGGACACTTTGTAGTCCGTTTCAGACTTATAAAACAAACTATAGGGGAATGGGGGACAACTTGCTCAGTAAGTGAGTAGAGATAGAAGTATGCACTCGGCACATCACAAGTAAAGTTTTTAACAAAGTTAGTTAGATACAATGTATGTTCAAGCAAATGCAATTATACGACGTTATTTGGCCTATCGTGAGATTAGAGAAATTGCGCCGCTCTAATCTAGGTTAAGGAGATTGACGTCACATACTTGCGGATCAAAACCAAACTGGGACTTGTGCAATGGAGAACACTCTCCTCTAGTGACCACCTTCGAACTACGGCCTCAACCTTACCATAACCTTTTCTTTTGTTACTTAGTTCAACTAAGGGTAGAGAAAGGACCATTTCAACTATCCTCGTCGAAAGGAGTTCATGTTTGGCTTGAGAATCCTAGTTGTTACCTCTAGTGAGTTGCGATGCATATCAGATTAGATATCAAGCCAAGTTTGAGTTAGTTTATCTTTTCAAGATGATTAACTAAGTGTAAACAATTCAAGCATAATAGAACAACCATATTATGGAGCTTAACTCCTATTACAGTAAATCAAAACCCAACCACAAATGCTATATAAGCACAAATAGCTAATTACAATCACAAGCCGATATATACCAGTCTCCAGATATTCTGAAATAATATCCCAAAATGCTGTAAAGCATTAATTCCATTTACTTATTTAGATGCTCACCACAGAAGACTCAAGTCGTTAAAGATCTGATCACTAGGGAATCTTATGCACATAAAACCTAAATTTAGTTTTCGTAATAATTACAAAAACATTAGGGTTTTATCTAAAATAGCTATATATATAGATGGATAGATAGATAGATAGTATATTATCATACTAACATATAGTTTTATTATAATATATATATATACATCG
>JAMXBB010000009.1:13134574-13155832 GCA_024138015.1 Lumnitzera littorea | reverse complement strand
GGGTGGGGTGGTGTATGTCGACCAACAATGGCGTTGTTGGTGCTCCATGGTGGTGGAAGGGTGTCATAACAGATTAAGGTTTGGTCTAGGAACTTGCTAGGCTCGATCTTTACTCTGTTTTTTCCTATTTTTTTTTATCAATTTTTCCTAAAATTTTTCTTAAGTGTTTTTGGTTTCCAAAACGTAAAATCTAAGTCCTTGTATTTTATTTATAGTGGTTTTAGTAGGTTTCAATTTTTTCTTAATTATTAAGTAATTTATTTTAATATTTTCTTTGAAAAATGCACAGTAGGAGATGTCAATTTTTTTATCAATTTTCTTTTGATGTAGCTGCTTATCCTTTTTAAGTTGCTCCACATTTTATCCAATCATATTTTAGGTCGTTTTTTATTTTTTAGATAATATTTTAGGTATTTTATATTAGTATTTAACGGTTTTATTAATAAACGGGTATATATCTTATATATATCATATACGTAATGAGTAATTATATATGTATAATCATGTTTCTAGCAAATCTTTTATTTTTAAGATACTTTTCCTACTTAACTTTGCGAATTTATTACTTATTATACATAATTATATAATTTTATGTTAATTTACAGATATATTTATTATATATACCGGGTATACTTATAAAAATACATGTATACTCATATAGTATATTATGCTATATTATTTTCTCTTATGGCCTAATTAACTTATTTATAAGTTCTCGTCGCATTCCGAGCTCGGTTTTAAAGGTTTTGATCATTTTTACACTATATTAAATAATTATACTTCTAGGGGAAAAATCAAAATTTTAGGTAATTATTTTTAAAATCTAACTTCACCGAATCATTTCAACTAACTTTTCTATTTTAATCGTAAAGTTTGGATTCAATCGAATAACTTTTTTTAAAAGCTCTAAATTTAGGTACAATTGCCTTAAACTTGACTTTGGGGTTTGATATAAAGCAAATTCTCACTATCTTGATTATATTCTTGATATTTTATTATATTTTTTACTTCTAAGTGTATGATCATTCCTTAATTAGGGTTATCATGTCTTTCGTAAGTTTTTAGCCTACTTGATTTACTTTTTTGAATTCCTTAGATCAATGATCAATCCTCATTGTATAAGGATAGGGCTTTGTCCTAATACTCAGATATTCATGTCATGATTGCTAATTTATAGGATATTACATTACCTCCTTCTCATCCTCAACCAAATTGATTGAAAGAAGCTACAAAGTTTATCACATGACCGTCCTTAGTTAATGCTTAGGTGAGGATACTCCTAAATGATCTCCAAAACCCATTTCTTCAACAAGTCAACGTGACTTATGCCAATTCTTCAATCTTTTATAATTCAACAACTTTAAAAACAAACTTGATCCAAATATAGATTACGCATAATATCTAATTAGATCTTAAATCAATTGCAATAACTATCCATAGGATTTCTATTTAACATTTATTAAAGCTTATCCTAATATAAACCTTACATGGATCAAATCTTATAAAAGTAACAAGTAAAAGAAAAGCAACGAAAGGGAAAGGAAAGAAATGAAACTCATAGTTTGAATGTATTCTTTAGATGAAAACTCTATAAAGCTTTATTACAGTCCTATAGTCACACTCAATAGTAATTAATTAACACCAAATAAAATTCTTGTTATCTAAAACATAACTTTAGATGTAACTAATTATTTATTGGATCTTACGAGACTTCTTTCACATATTGTACTTCTTAATCTTGCATAATCCAAACCTTAATTAGATTTTTCTTTCACTAACAACACACAAATAAAAGGGAAAAGAGAGCTAAGACCTAACTTGAAACATAAGAGGAATAGAGAGAAACTATAGGGTAAGATAGAAATACAACTTGAGAGAGAGAAAGGGAGAGCGAGAGAAGTGTCCATTTAGAGAAGAAAGAGAGGAAGATTTGATGAAAATTCAAGAATTTTCATTTTTAGCTTTTGTAAGAAATATGAAGAAGGTAGTTAATATCAAAATAATTAAAAAGGAAATAGAGTAAAAAAAAAAAAATACAATATCCTTATTTTTAAATGATTTGTCAAGATACTCCAGTGATGGTGGACAACAGGGTTGGCAATTATTAACAGGTCAGACAAGATACAACACAATTATGAGCATGATCAGAAAGAAAACATGACATACAACATAACATACGACAAGAAGACACGATTATAACATGAATAAACATGATTACATTATAAATTAATTACTTGTAATCTGTATGCAATTTTCATGTGCTTTTTGTATTGACACAAACTCGATATGAGATAGGGATATGAATATTACTTGCTAATACGAATTGCCAACCTTAATGGCTAAGTTCTATTTTATGTCAATTGTAAGTGTAATAAGTATTCTAAAGATAGTAGTAGTTAGGTTTAAGTTTAGATTTATAGTAGGGGTAGTAAGTGCTTTGCAAGAAGCAGCCTCTAAGGGTTAAGGATTGTTGTTGGTGGATTGCATTTGCCTTCTAAGGTGGTCAAGTTATGCAAAGAACTAATAGCTACAGTTAGACATTTTCCTATTTTTATAATTAGTTTAAGATAATCAATTTTATTTATTTATATAGTTAACAAATATATTACACTCAAACGTATTTAATGCTTTCTCTTGTGTAACTTGCTATATTAGCACTACATGACTTAGCATTTTAAAATTGCATATGTGACAACATATAAATGTGTTGATGTATGGTTGATCATAGAATTGCAAACTATTTAAGTCATTATAATACAGTGTTGAGCTCAAACTTTTAGCTTAACTTGAAATTTTAAAGTTTAAGCACCACTAAAACTCTATCAAGCTTATAATTTCAAGCTTGAGCTTAACTCAAAATGATACTCAACAAAGTCAAGCTCGACTCAATTAAGCTCGTTTAGACTTGATTTATTTTTAAATAACTATATATTTTCTAATTATAATGCTATTAGTGTCTAAACTTGACTTAATCTTGACTCATATTTATATTGGACCCAAGCTCGATCATGCTTGCGGACTAGTTGAGCAAAGTATTATAAAGCTCAAGCTCCACTCGATTAACTACTCAAATCGCTCAAGATCGAGCTTGAATCAATTTTTCTCAAGTCAAATTTGAGTAAATATCAAATTAAACTTGAGTAGCTCATGACTAATTTGATTTGTTTCCTCTCTTAGTTGATAAAAAAAATTTAATTAGGAAGACAATGCTTTATGGAAGTGACTAAGAGAATAGTATAAAAAGGATACTTTCAATTTTTATATGTTTTGAAAATTCCATTTTGAACTTGAACAAATCTCTTTAAGCCATGTAGGAAATATGATAGTATGCTTAAGATCGATCCATAAATAAAGGGTGTACTATTAATATATCTCTTAATCTATTTCGTTAGGTTGGATAGATCTATCTAGCTTTTATAATGTAACTTCACCTTACCATTTTTTTCGTAATGTATATTGTCCTATAACTATAATTAAATCTTCATATCTTTATGGGTTACAACAATTGTGTGGAGTTATTATTTGTATATATCTAAAAATTATAGGAAGGTACTGTTGATGGGCAATTTTAGATTATGGGCTCTCAAGGCTTTTTCCAACTGACTTGGACCATAGGCTGATCTATTTCAACTCATGTTTGACTTATTAGAGTCTAACCCTATTGGGATCTTCAACCTATAACCAAGCTTTACCCTATGGCTGACTTATCATAGGTTAAGAGCTTGCTTCCTTAGCATCAATCTTAACTCATGACATCTATGCCTAAGGATGTCGGATATTAAAGGTCTGCTTAAAATGCTCAAACATTAGAGGTTAGGGGAAGACCATGGAAACACCCACCTTTGGGAATTACCAATGTGTTACGTCACTTCGTGGAATCTTGGACCATATGTAAATAAAAAAATATGCTGTCATATTTGAACAAGACACAAATATACTCGAATCTCCTCTCCAAGCTTTATAATTAGGAGTCCAACCCTACAAGTAAGGTACTTTACACGCATGCACTCAAGCTTCCTTATTTTCTCTCTTTACAATCCCATAGCGTAATGACTTAAACATTATAGTACCCATGTTGGACAACCCCTAGCACCCCCTCATAGTGTTTTGTTTTACAAAGATAGTTTAGCTTTAAGGCCAAAAGTAAGAATTTTTATTGGAGAAATTTCTGCAACAATACTTAACGTCGTCTATGGGAATTTTGTTTCATTTAAGATTGATAGGTTTTCTACATCTTAAACCAAGTCATGAAAGTAGCGATGGCAAGAACCAAAAGATCTAAGTAACAAAGTTGTTGGTGTAGGAAACAAAGAAGTGAACGACGGTAATCAGAATACTATCATAGCAATTGAAGGTAACTAGGACTCCAATCCCATCGACCCACAATAAGTTGTAAAATTGGTAAATGTTGTGAGAAACTAAAGAATTAAAATGATAAAATTTAAGCCTCTAATGAATAAGTTGTGAAATAAAATGACCTAATCAAAGAATAAAATGAGGAAATCCATGCATACTTGGCTGAACAGTACAAAGCATGACACTAAAAGCCTTGCACTTCATAAGCCAACAACTTGGATTTGAGCAGCTCTCATTCCCAAGACTCTATATCTGATCAGCAGGCCTTACTCCAACAGAAAAGTTACTTTTGCTCGAAGAACTTTAGATTATAGTCTTGACCAACCAACCATTATGGAATATGTTATAGAAGTCAGATGCCTCACGGATGATGATAAAGTACATATTAAAGCTTAACGTGTAGCACTTAGTATAAACCCTAGGAAACCTATAAAGCATAAGTCCTAGTGGACTTTATAATTGAATACACCAGAGAAGAGCCATTAGTAGAGGAAGACCAAAAGCTTTTATGGACCCTACATGTCGATGATTCATCCACTCGAGAAGGATACAAGGCCAGCCAGTGCATAAGGGCCCCCGTAGCATAACAATATGCTATGGATTGAAGTTTAAATTTGATGCAAGCAACAATGAGGTTGAGTATGAAGCCTTGATCACTGGGTTAAAGCAAGGGAAAGAGGTTAGAGTAGAATGACTAAACATCTTCTCAGACTCAAAGCCAATAGTACAACAGGTCACAAGAGAGTATGAAGCAAAGAGGAAAGGGATCATCAAGTACCTAGAGTTAGTGAAGTGCCTCACTGTAGAGTTCTCTTCATAAACTAAGACAAGAATCCCCGGTTTAAGAATTCTAAGGCTGATGGATTGTTTAGATATGCTTTTGTAGGTGTCTCAATGCTCATGGATAAGGATAAGATGATCTTTATAGAATACTTACTAGAGAAAAGCACTAAGCCTTAGTAAACTCTAACAGTACACAAAAACCTACTTGAACTGTGCTTAATGGATGGGATCGTGGAGTTCCTAAAGCAAAATACAATTCTAGTAGATTAAAAGGAAGCTTGAAAGCTTCATTACAAAGCTGCTAATTAGATGCTACTCAATGACATTCTGTACTAGTAAGGCATAAGCCTTCCTTTGTTTTGCTACCTTTAGCGAGAAGAAGACTAGAAACTTATGGAAGAGGTGCACATAAGAGTGTGTAGTAATTACATCAAAGCTTAGGCCTTGTACATTCAATTTTTTCGGCTCAGATATTATTGGATGATCATAAAGAATGACACCAAGGAGATGGTACAACGGTGTGTACAATGCCAAAAGTATGCTCCCATCACCTACTCACCAAGTAATAACCTACAATCTCTCATTGGTTAGTAATCATTTAGCAGAAAAGACAATTTTGTACGATCAGTTTGGTTTCTATCGAGCCAAGGTACCAAGCAAGGGTGGTAGGTCGACTGTGTCGAGCTGAGTAGACAATTATTTTAAGGTGAATTGACCTCAAACACTTTCAGTATGGCTCATATTCAAGTCAGCTAAGTTGATGGTCGGACGAGCCAAACTGATATTCAAGTGCAATTTAGGTCAGTAGTTGGAGATGAATGATGAGTGAGAGATGGTTTGGCTTGGCTAAGGCATCAGGTCGACAAATTGTAGTAGCTTGAACTCCTTGGTGATGGGTTTTAAGGAAAGAATTCACCTAGCTATGCTTTCTAGCCCTTAGGTTCGAATACGAGTCAAAGGTCTGGTGGTTTGATTCCTATCATCCTTGTCAGGCTAATTAGGATTTAGGATCAAATCCAGCCGGTCCTCGTCTAAGTTCCCCTTAGGTCGATAAGGATTGAGGTTAGCAACATTAAACACATCTGATACTTTAAAGTCTTTTGGAAGCTTAAGTTGGTATGCATTGTGATTAATCTTTTGGAGTATCCTGAACGATCTTACAGTCTGGACAGATAGTTGTTCTTCCTCTTATTAGGGAATTTTTCCTTACTTAAGTGTAACCATAATTGGTCTCTAAGCTGAAACTACTTGGTCTTCCTCCCCTTGCCTTTTTCCTTTAGATTTCTAATGGCTCAATCAATTTGCTAGGTGACTTGTTGATAGATTTGCTGGATGGATTGGGCTCAGGTTCTTGCTTCCGAATCTTTTAGGTCAATAGGTGGCATCAAGGTATGATCAAAGGGTAGTTCGGGGTTAAAACCATAGATGACTTCAAATAGGGCTGCCTAATGGTGGCATGTACTATCCTGTTGTAAGTAAATTTGACCATGGGTAGGCAACCATCTTGGTTGGTTAAGTTCTTCCCACTACAGCTCGAAGTAGCGATCCTAAGGTACGGTTGACTACCTCAGTATAGCTATTGGTGTAGGGATGGCAAGAGGTGCTGAGCATCAGTTTGGTTCCCATTCGACACTAAAGGGTTGTTTAGAAATGGCTTAGAAATTATGGGTCTCGATCTGACACCACACTCCTTGGTACTCCGTACAAGTGAACTACTTCTTGCAAAAACAAAGAAATAAGAGTCGAAGCATCGTTAGTTTTGGTGCAAGGCACAAAATGTGCCATTTTGTTGAACCTATCCACGACAACTATGATAGAATCTTTACCTCAAGTAGTTCGAGGTAATTGGAAGACAAAGTCCATACTAGGGTCAACCCATGGTTTAGTCGAAACAAGTAGAGGCATTGCTTTCCCTTGCTTTGCTCGGCTCTTTGCTTTCTTATAGATGGTTCATCTCTTAATCACACGATACATGTCGCACTTCATTCTATGTTAGAAGAATCTATTATTCAACAGCCCATACGTTCTTTGCTCTCCAAAGTGTCCAAAAAGTCTTCCACTGTGTGCTTCTCTCACCAATAGTTCTCTTATCAAATAAGTCAGCACACACAACGTACCACCTCGAAACAAATAACCATCCTCAATGTGATACTCATCTAAGATACTTCCTTCTCTACAGTACATGTATATGGGGCCAAAATGAGGGTCATTTTGATATTGCTCTTTAATGCTTGCAAACCCTAACAATTCGGTTTGCAACTCAGTGAGAAGAACATATCTTCTTGATAAGGCATTGGCAACTACATTATTCTTGCCTTGCTTATACTTAATGACAAAGTTAAATCCTTCAAAAAATTCAATCCGTTTGGCTTAACATTTGGAAAGCATAGATTAGCTCCGCAAATATCTTAAGGACTCATTATTTGTATATATGACAAAATCTTTTGGTAAAAGATAATGTTGCCACACGTAAAGAGCTTAGATCTAGGCTAAAAGCTCTTTGTCATATATGGAATAGTTTAATTGTGCTCTTTTAAGCTTTTCGCTATGATAAGCGACAACTCTGATGTCGATACCTGATGCATTATATTTAAGCCCATATACTCTATTAAAGTTTGGTAGAGCTAAGACTGGGGCAAGGGTCAACCTCATTTTCACGTTGGTAAAACTCTTCCCCTCTTTCTCTCCATACTTAAACTCTACATTCTTCTTTGTCAACTCAATTAGAGGTGATACAATGGTATTGAATGCTTGGATAAAGTGTCAGTAGAATGATGCTAATCTATGAAAACTTCTCACCTCAATACAATAAGTCGGGGTTGGCTACTCAACAATATCTTACACCTTCTTTTCATCTGCTCTCAATCCCTTTCCACTAACCACATGGTCTAAGAAGATCACTTCTTCTTGAAAGAAACAGCATTTCTTCAAATTTTTTAACAATCTCACTTCTTGAAGGAGGTAGTTAGTATGCATTACCAGGTCTATACTATAGACAAGGATGTTGTTGAAGTAGATGACAACTGTCAAAATTGATTTTTTCCCGATTTGATACTTCCCTTAACTCGATCAATATTAAACTCTAACTCATTTAAATTTTGATCCTTAACTAAGAGTAAAGAAAATTGGTTTTTAACATATTTGGAGAATTCTTTGGAGTCACTACTCGACCAGAGTCAAGAAAAAGAGAGCTAGGTTAAATCGATTAAGTGGACCAATTTAACCTAACCATTGGTCCATTAGAAAAAACCAATTTCTAAAAATGGTTTTTGAAAAACCAAAATATTGAGTCCAGGAGCTATCCTATTAAAGTCTTAATGGGTACCACTTTTAACTTTTTTGAATTTAATTTTACTTTTCAAATACCCTTCCAACAACAATGTCTATTTGCAAGCAATAACTAAAATTATATTTATTTACGAAAAAGAAGAATTTAAAGAATTATTTACTAAAGGGGGAAAATAATTTTTTTCCATATTTACTAAAATTGGTTTTTCCATAGTTCATTTCAAGAAAATTTAGCAGGTTGGTGATTTTTAATTTTGAAAATGAGTCAGGTTTATGTTTTTAATTTGATTTGATTATTTCAAGAAATTTTATAAAAAAGTATTAAATCGAAGTTTTATTTTTGGAAACTTCTAAATAGGGCCTTAATTTTGGAAAAAAAAAATTAATTATTTTTACTTATTTTGGAAAATTGATTCTCTTAAGTGATAAAACGATTTTTATTTGCTAATCTATTTATTTTATTATTTTATTTTTGTTCTTCTATCATTCTTTATTTTATTTATTTTTTCTTATTTAAGTTTTAGTCAAACAAATAAATAAAACAAAGCTAATCCATCTCTTTTTTCTTTTTCTCCCATCTTTCTTTCTTCTCTTTTTCTTTTCTCTTTTTTTTTTTGGGATTTTCTTTTGGCTTTTGTTACAATTACAAAATAAATAAATAAAATACAACATAAAAAAAAAAGATAGGGCCAGACCAAATCAATTAGGAGGCGCAGGTCAGATTTGAGGCGTACAGATTGGGTTGGGGAAGTGGATTCGGGTTGTGGAGCAAGTTAAAATTTGGGTCTAGAGTAGAGGAGGGTTACAGTAAGTTAGTGGGGCAATTCACATTGTTTCATAGGCTAAAATGAGGGGCTAAGGTCAGATTCATGTGAATCTGATTGATGAAGAGGGGTCTTGCTCCAACACCACTGTGTTTAGTGGCCGTTTAGCAATGGTTGCTACTTTGGCAGTGGAGGTAGAGTTAGTTAGTGGCAGTTGAGGGTGGTTTATGATCGAAAAATGGTTGTGTCATATGTTTTTTTGAGGCTACGAGTATAGTTATGGCTTCAGCTTTAGTAGTAGAGTAATGTAGGGTAGTGTTTTGTCATGGGGGGTTTGCAGTGATGTAGGGTAATATTTCGTCATGGGGGGTTTGCAGTAGTTAGGGCAATGTTCAAGGTTTGATGGTGGCAAACATTAGAGGCCACGGCGGTCGAAGGGGGTATTTGCATTCAAAAGCTTAAGTCGTGGGGAGTTTAGCTTAGTGGTGGGACTGTTCAAACTTGGCTAGAGAGAAAGAGAGAGGGAGATATAGTGGTGCAAAGAGAGAGAGAGAGTGATCAAGGAAGAGAGAGGGAGAGTTTAAGAGTAAGTGTTATGGAGAATTGATTGATTCCCCGATGAAACAAACAAATCAACCCCTATTTATACTCAAAACAACTCAGTTAAGCTCGGAAAGTTGAAAATCAAATTGAATGTAAATCCCCAAAATTCCTTTTTTTTTTTTGAATTTTCAAACCCCATTTAATCCTTAGAAAGACCAAATCTGGGTGTGTTTGTTTGTATTAATTCATAATATCCTACGTGATCTTTGTGATTTCACCATTAGTTTAGTGAAAGCATGAAGAAAATCAAACTAAAAATATGCAAAAAGTTAGCACTCGGAGCTAAAGTCGTACAAGGAAATCTAGGGAAAATGCAGGAAAGGAGGAGAAAGAGGAAGAAAAGTGCTAACGTGGCATTGATATGGCGCCACATCAGCTGTATTATCCAATGGCATTGTGCCACGTGTCCTGACGTGACACATAGCACTTGACTTGGCAAGGACAGCTAACGCATTAAGGGCACATGTCATGCCATACAACTCAACATGTGGTGCCACGTCAGCTACTACCCAATCAATTAGTGCTACGTGACATAGTGAACCTTTAACACGTAGCGACGTGTTGCATATGTTTTGTGGAAAAAGAACAAAAGGTATTTTTATACCTTTGGTGAGGTTCGAGCCCAAGATCCCAACTTAAACCCAATGTCATATCTAAGTGCTTTACCGTTAAGATTGTTGACTTATGCTTTATTCATATGTGCAATTAACTAAGTTAGCCTAAGTTAAATTTATATCTAAGCTTAGACCCAACAGCTCTCTCCGTACTAAGGCTTTGAAAAATATAAAGAAAAACCTTAAACTATCTAAAATTTTATTATAATTTACCATTATTTTCTAAATTTCCCTAAAATCCTCTATTTTCCAATTTTTCATTTTCTTTTATTTTTTGTGATTTTTTTCTAAATTTTTAATTTTTTTGTAAATTTTCCATTTTTTTTTTTTAGTTTTCTAAATTTTCTTTTCTTTTTCTTTTTTTTTACTTTTTTCTAATTTAGGACCCTTTATTTGATTCTAAAAATTTTGAAAGAAATAAAAGAGAGACAAAAATAGGGTGTCTATAATAATAAATTTCCTGATCAGATCTCTCAAAGCATGTTTTATAAGCCTTATGAAAGTGCTTGGGGGGTTTGATAGCTTGAAAGGTATGACCATCCACTTGTATAAGCTATGTTGGGTTTTAAAAGCAGTCTTCCACTCATCCCCTTATTTCATTCGGATTTGGTAGTACCCTGACTTCAGATTTATCTTGTTGAATACTCTCTCACCACTTAGTTCATCCAACATATTGTCTAATCTCGGGATATGATATCTGTACTTGATCATAATCTTGTTGACAGCTCTGCTATCCATACACATGTGATAAGTTCCATCCTTCTTCGGCATTAAGAGCACAAGTACATCACAGGGGCTAAGAGTTTCCCTCACATAACCTTTTTCCAAAAGTTCATTGACTTATCTTTGGAGCTTAACAACTTACTTGAGATTCATTCGATACATTGGCTTGTTTGGTAAGGTAGCACCAGGTGTCAAGTCTATGTAGTGTTATATGCCTTAGAAAGGGGGTAATCTCTCAAGCAACTGTTCAAGAAGTAAGTTGACATATATATCCAGTAGCTCCTAAACTTTTAGAGGTAGTTCACCTTACTCTTTCAGCTCTAGTAATAGCCTGATCAACAAGAAAGTTGGCACGTTGGCTTTAATAGCCTCTTAGAGTTCGACTCTACTGAACACCAAAGCCTTCTTTGATCCTTACGCAAGTTTAGCTTGCAAATTGCTAACCTGACTCAGTGTTATAGGGTTCAACGTAATCTTCCTCTCATCTTTCTTAAACACATAGGTGTTCCTAAATCCATCATGTATATCTCTCATGTCAAAAAGCCATGGTTGGATTAACAATACATGTGATGCGCACATAGGTAGCATGTCATAAAGAATTTTGTTAGAATAGTTTTCAATTGAGATCGGCATTAGCACTTGTTGTGTGACATGTAGTGCTACCTTTTCGTTTAGCCAATGTAACTTATATGGTTTTCGATGTGGAATGGTTGGCAACCTAAGTTTCTTAATTAGGTAAGCGGATGCTACATTGGTGTAGCTCCTACTATCTACTGTGAGCGTATACACCTGATCATTTACTTTGTAGGTGATGTAGAATACATTTTCTCTCTACTCCTCCTCGATAGAGGGCTCTAAACTCATTACATATCGAATAACCAGGGTCAACTTATCTAGATCCTTTGTAAACACATCCTCTTTAATCAGGTCGGCATTATCATCAGTCTCATCTTCCACTTCTTTCTGCTTTGGTTCCTTATCTGTGATCTCCACTTCAATCTTCAAGTCATCTTCTTTGATAATCATGGTCCTTTGGTTCAGATGCTAAGAAGCCGTGTTCTCAAATCTTTGGTATTTAAAGCACTTGATTTAGCTAGTCTTCCATCCAGATCTTTACTCCTTCTCATATGTTCTAGTCAATATGTCACTATCAAGTCGGCCTTCTATTTAGCTTTGACATCTAACCTTTTGGTCGACTTGGTACTTGACTGAACTTGATAACTTCCCCAGGTAAGTCGGCTTGATTGACTAGGTCGGCTCATTGGGGGTTGAGTCGACATTCTGCTCTTTCTTTGTCTCTCCACTCGTTAAGATATTCGTATAGCCTCATTTATTGTAGTGAAATGCTAAAGTTCCTTAATATCTCATATTTCATTTCTTAATCTAGTAAGAAATCTAGATATCGTTCTGGTTGATGGCTCATCTACTTCTCATTGGATCATAAGCATTTAAAACTCTTGAACACACTTGTCAACAATTCAACCTCCTTACCTCAGGTCTTGAAGTTGAGCAAAAGTATCTTGCAAATAAGTATCCAGTACGAACTTGTTTCTAAGTATCTTCCTCATTTCAGGCCAAGTATTCACCTCTTTGTATCCTTCTCATCTTCTCATGATTTGGAAGTTATTCTACTACATTATGACATATCCCAAGAACTCAATAGTAGTAATCCTCACCTTCTCTCGATCCTCGTACTGGTAATAATCAAAGATACGCTTAACTTTCTCCTCCCAATCCAAATAATCATCTACACTCTTAGAACTATTGAAGCTTGGAATCTGAGGCTTCACAAAATCGGTAGCTTAGGGTACTTGTGCTCAAGCTTGCTCTTCTTCCTCATTATACTCTTCTTCTTCATCATCATCCATATCTCCCAAGTCAATCATTTGTCGTACTTGTCCTCCTACTCCTCCATTTTGAACTTGTTGAGTTGGGTTCTATCCTTTAGCAAGTGAAGTAGCTTGCAGAGTGTTTTGAATGACCTTAACAAGTCAATAGGCTATTGTATGA
Source organism: Lumnitzera littorea (assembly GCA_024138015.1). Classification (NCBI taxonomy): domain Eukaryota; kingdom Viridiplantae; phylum Streptophyta; class Magnoliopsida; order Myrtales; family Combretaceae; genus Lumnitzera; species Lumnitzera littorea. Next base: position 13,142,691 of record JAMXBB010000009.1, on the reverse strand, counting down.
ACAACTCTAATTAAATCAACTAAGAGATTGGCCACTTCATCAAGTCTTTCATCTATACTCCTGGGGATGCCCTAGGGCTATCGTCTATGGTGGACAACACCACTATTGTCATCCCCAATTCTAGTGTTAATATTTGGGTTAGTCATTTTCTTTGATAAACTCAATAACAACTTAGATTCTAAGAAACAACAAATACAGTTCTTCATGCCAAACAAACACACTTTTGTCCTTCATGAAGGTTCAACTGATTTGTGAACATAGCAACTCCTCCAAAGAACAATAAACCTAACTGAAACTTGTTCTATTTTCGAGTATTCAAAACAAGGTATACACAAAAGCAACTACAACACCCTTTAACTTATGCGAACTTACCCAAACAAAACCTCCACTCTGATATCAAAATGATGTGGACCGGGGCCAAGGACTAATAAGGTCAGATGCAAGGGTGGGTATAAGCTTGAATAGGTATGAAAACAACAAAAAAAGTAAAACATAAGCAAACCCACGAATAGCTCCACAAGATATAACGCACCAATGAAACTTCTAAGGACTTATGGTACAACTCAATATAACGTACGAGGTAATCTAGTGAGGTTACTCATTACCTAGCCCTACTTAAAGGTTAATATAAGAGTGAAGTAAGTAAACAAGCTAACAAAAGCAACGTTCACAAAGAAGTATATTAAGTATATTGATGACAATGATGAGATCATTGTAGCTACATGTAACTCGAGTATTTATACTTGAAAAACTATGGCAACTTACCTAAAAATGGAAAAGACTAAAATAGTATTATCTAAAAGAAGTAATGTATAAGGAATAATAAGGGTACAATTGAAAACACAACAAAATGAGCATCTTGTATGGAGGATTTTATCATATGGTTGTTCGGATACATAACTCATTATGGATGGATAACTTTCTAGCAAAAAAGACAATTCTATATAATCAGTTTGATTTCTATTGAGCTGAAGTGCTGAGTAAGGGTCATAGGTTAGCTATGCTAAGTCAAACAAATAATTCTTCCAAAATATGACTTAGATTTAGGTTAGCTAAGTTGATGGTTGGATGAGCCGAGTTGATGTTCAAGTACAATTTAGGTTGGTAGTTGGAGATGAATGATAAATACGACATGGTTGAATTCGACTAGGGCATCAGGTTTGTAGATTGTAGTAACTTGGACTTTTTAGTTGATGTGAACCGTGATCAAGAACAAACAAGGCCGGTCACTGAATGGGTCTGAGCTTACAGAAAGCTCAAAAAGAGTTAATAGGGAAAGGTAGTAAGCAAAACTTACAAACAGATCTAGAGGATATGACACACCAATGGAACTTTCAAAGACTCATGGCACAATATGGTGTAACACACAAATTGGTCCAATGAGATTACTCGCCACCTAATCTTGCTTAAGAGAAAAGATAAGAGTGATGCCGAGAGTAAATAATAGTGTTTATGCCGGGAAGAAGGTACTCAAAAGCGTATTGAAAATTATCTGATGTCTTACAACTACAAGTACAAAGGTATTTATACTTGCAAACTAGGGCAGCTTACCTAAAAGGGAAAAGACAAAAAGACATTTCCTAAGGAGGGCAATGTACATGTTATAAAGGGGAAAAAATGAATATATAAGGAAAATAATCGTTGGTGTTATAGATTCTGCATGTGATACTGTACACGTGGCGATGTGGCATTGGCGATGTCGTTAAGAGATGTGGACAAAAAGTACAAATGCGTGGGTTTGTCTGAGTAGGGATGGCCTAGTCAGTCTGGCTTTCTCTTTCGGCTTTTCGATAAGGAAGAGGACAAGTAATTGGTCGACTCGGTAACAGTGAATAATCGTTAACTTGGCATGCCACACAATAATGAGCGGTCATACGGCATAGCATTAGAGGTGACTCGGTAAGGAGGTACTTGGCCTTAACAAGGAGGTACTTGACTTCGGTAGGGGTTGGTTGGAACATAAGGATTTGTTATGCTAACCCCTCCAGTCTTCGAGCCCAGCTACAGGTCAGGGGCCTCGTAGCTTGATTCCCATAATCGGTGGTGGGTCTTAAGGAAAGAATTCACTTGGCCATGCTTTCTAGCCTTCGAGTTAGGGCGCAGGTCAAGAGTTAGATGATCTGATTCCTGTTATGTGTTTGTGTCGAGAATAGACGATCAGGTTGCCTAGTTTAAATGCATGGATTTTGCCTGTACCCAGACTAGCTTCGGCTTATGGGACTTCAATATCCATTTACTAAGTTCTAGTAGGGTTTCTTCAATTACCACTACATTTTCCTTGACTCAACCGACACTAAACAGCATCTGCCTTGTTATGGCATTCGAGGCCCTCTAAACATAGCTTGAAGTAAAGGCTACATCAACCCTTTGTCGGTGTTTCCTAACACTAAGGAGGTTGGAACATGGTTGGTGGTATCTATTGACTTGCTACAATCAAAAGATATTGGAGGGTTTTAAGTCCTTAATCTATGGATGGAAGAAGAATTATATGCCTGTTCTGGTAAATCTAAAAGTAGGCTTTCGATCAAAATCGATAGTCTCTATTTGAATTGATGACATTAAATTTCTGAGGACCCATGATAGCAATGCAACCAATGTGATCTTCGACCATTTCAACTACCAAAGTGGTGTTATATGGAATGTAAGGATGTTAATTGATGGGTTTTGTCATAATGAATCGATCCTTTCCGATGATGAGGAGATGAAGAGCAATAGAGGGGAAAAAGGTATTGCCCTTCTTAGAGCCATAGCAAGGTGGGCATAGAGCTGAGATTGTCACCTATTGTTGTCGATAAAATTTCCTTTGAGCTAGTGACCTTGTTTGGTACAATTTTCTAGTAAGAATTTTTAGGCTTATAACTTCATTTCCTAACCAAGTATTTGCCTTACAAGTGTTACCTTCAAAATTAGAAGTGTTGTAAGCTTTATGGCTAAGCAATTGCTTAAATGGAAGCATAAAAAGGTAGAGCATGCTATCAAAAAGGCTAAGAAGAAGGTTGCAAAGGCAACTGTGAAGGATGCCAAGGCTAAAAAGGTTAGGAGGAAGACAAAGAGATCCCTAGAGAGATATCCCCAAAAGCATAACACTGATATACTAAATGTAACTCTACTTTATAACTAAAGCGTATTTTACTAGTAAGTGCACTAGATAGTGTATATAGTATAATACTGATGAAGCCTAGATCAAATTGATAGGGAATGCTATACTAGCTCTCAACTATATTTGTCCTGTCTAAAGCTAAGCAATTAAATTAAAGATACTATTTTTAATTCTAAAAGCTAAAACTATAACTAATTAGCTTTATGAAATTGGGATATTTAACAAATTTAATGAATTTTATCATAAATGAGATAAACAAAAAACTAGTTAATTTTGACAATAAATAAATCTATAATTTTCTTACCAAATCTTTAATCGATTTAGTTTTAAAACAATAAAGCACTAGGTAAAAACTTATTTTCTCAAAGTAAATAATTACAAAAAATAAATCAATTCAACTCTTTTTATCTCTAGACAAAAAATAAATTGATCAATGATTTTCAATTCCTAATCCTTGATTGAATTAAAATGCATATATCTATGTCTTCTCCTTAATCTAAAGTAACCAAATCACTTAAATTAATTAGGAAGGGTTATTCGAAACTCAATCCTTGTCTAACATATATTCCAATTAATCAAAATATATGCTTAGTGAAAGATTAACAAAGCATCATATCATGTATAATAGACACTCATCAACTAATAATCCAAACTATTGAGTTCTCTCGTCATTGTTTTGATGGTAAAAAGAAATGAAATATGTTTAATAAGTGTGTTAAGTATGTAGGTCCTTAAGAAAAGTTAAGTTCTTATTTAAAGTCTAATTTTGAGAATCGGAGATTAATTTAGAGACATTAGACAAAATCATAAAATTATAGAATAGTACAATTATTATGGTTATTGGACTTTTAATTGTTTAAAGGCCTAACTTCACTTATTAGGCATTTAGGCAATATATCCAATGTATTCTATTGAGTTGGACAAAAATCTACAGGGATTAAGGGGGATTAATTGAATTATTTTTTAAGGACAAGTTTATATAGATAAGCATTTTATGACAGTATACAGATTTATTAGGGATATTGTATTAAATAATGATCAAGTTTTTCACGAGATATTTAAAAAATTATTATGAAGATAATTGGAGGATTTTGTGGAATTTAATCAAATTTTATCCCAGGCTCAAGTCAAGATAGTTGTATAAAGCAAATTTAAGATAAGGATGAATCTTATCCATTTATTGCAGACTTTTATTTCAAATTCAAACTATTAAAATATGTTTATAAGCATATGGAAATTACAAATTTAATTTAAGTTGATACATTACAAAGAATTCATGTAAGGCTATAACAAGAAATAACAAAGCAATCAAATTTTGAATTTCAAGTTTTGCTATGCTAAAGATTGGCTCTCGATTTGTATAGATTCATATTAGCTAAGGGAGTTCAAATTTTCAAAGTTTTCCACATGGTTACTTGAGTCAAAACATAGTTTATATACATGAATGAGACCAATTATCAATTTGAATATCGAAGTAACAGTCCAACATTCAAGAAAAATTCAAATAAAAAGGGTCATTTAGTTTCCACTTGAAGATTTATCCAAGATATCAAAATAATTTAAGATCTCTCGCAACTTATCAAAGATTTATCCAAGATATCAATAAAGAGATGTTACACTTGAAGGATATAAAAAAGAAAGCCATTCAAATTTTCAAGTAAAACTGATCTGCAACTGTTAACTACAAAATTTATTCTCAAAAAAAAAAAAAAAAAATCAGAGACACACTTAGAAGAATTAGAGACAACATTGTTTACTAGACATTCATATTCTGTTTTCTTCATGAACTCACATTTTAAGGATCATTGTATTTATTCTTCATTTTCTTTAAAAATTTTATTTATCAGGTGATAGGCTTTGTGTTAGAAGAGAGATTTACTTTTATAGATTTATGATTAGGTAAGGCTAGCGCATTGAGATAGAGCAAAAGACTTGTATTTGTTTTTCTCTTGGTTTAAATATTGAAAAGTGGCTAGTGAAGCGATGTCGGTATGGAATACCGAGTTCCTAATAGTAAAGTTAGAGGAATACAATAGACATAAAGCCAAAGCACTATAATTCTTAAGCCTGATCTTCTTATCTCCAATCTCTTTTATTTCTTGTTTGATTCATCTTTCATATATTGTTTTTCATGCCAAATTGCTAAAGTAATCAAAGGGGATGCATTTAATTTAATTTTGTAAAAAGTTTAAAACTTTATAAGTAACCAATTCACCCCCTTTTTTGGTTACTTTCGGGACCTATACAAGTGTTCAATTCATAATTTCAATTAAAGCACAAAAGAAAATAGGAATAATAATATCTAAAGCAAGAAACATTACAAAGGAATGAAAACAACATGAAATAGAAGTACTAAACCCTAATTCACGCTCAAATGTTGTTTCCTATAATGTGTAGTGTTGGATTCATAAAGAAGGTAATTAATCTAAAACCCTAAGACTCATTGAATGAACAAAAATCTTAAACTTGGGTTGGGTACGATTTGGAATTGACCTGGAACCGTACCCAAAGTTGGAAAGTCACAGCTCTAAAAACTTTGAACTACACCAACCTGTGTAGGCAAGTTTATGGGTTAGTTCTAAGGAACCGATGATTATCTGGTCGGTTCCAAGAGCCCTAAACAGGGACACCCATTTTTATTAAAGTTAAATTTTGATATAAAATAAAATGATAAAAAAAATTAAATTGAAAAAATGGGGCCCAAAGACTACATAACCTTTAGCCTATTTATGAAATAGTTATTGAGATGTATGTATATTTATATATAACTACATCCAACTTAAATTGTAGTATTAGGAATGTAAGAGAAAAAATATAAAGATTACAAAGAAGTTTAAAAGATAAAAAATAATCCCGCATTGTTGAGAAATGAGACGTTTCTTTTGGTAAAAGCTTTTATATATATATTTATTTATTTATATTATGATACTAGAAATGCTTTTAAAGTATATTTAGTTTTTGCATTGTTATTAACAACGCATTAATGTCTTGTTCACTTAGGAAGAAATGAAATTCCATTTTTCTCTTATTCCTTATTATGATGTTCACTTTATTTTTTTCTCTAAATCACAATTTTGTCGAAATCCCTAAAATTCCTTAATTCAATAAAAAAATCATAATTTCTTATAAAATTTCACATTTTTTCCAAAAATATTCTCATCCTAATTTGACAACCACCACTACTACTGCTGCCATCGCTGCTACCGCTATCACCACCATCGTCATCATCGCTACTACCATTATTATCGTCATTGTCGCTATTACTGCCAATCACCACCACTATGATTGTCGCCAACACTGACTACCTGCTGCCACCATCGTCACCATCAACCACCTAGTGCCACCATCGTTGCTATCGCTATTGACTATCCCCATTGAGGGTAATTTAGTCATTAAAGTTTTATTACATATAAATTGCTTATAAATCTAATTAGATAAAGTAATTGGTATTACACTTCTATTACATTCTCTAAGAATTCTAATTTCATTTCTCTCTTATTCCATTTAGTAAAGTGAGCATGTCATAAATACAATAGATAGGAAATATTATTTTCTTATTTACATGAAGAGTTAAATTTTCAATGTAATTTTAAATTATATTTTTTGTCTTTTATTTTTCTTTACATTTTTTTTTTTACATAGGTAAGGACCTACTAGGTTAGGTAGGTCCAACTCAATGCCTATCTAAGACTTGCTAAACCGGTAGATCCCTTGGGCGAATCAAAACCATACGGTAGTCCAATTTTGAGTAGGTCACAATTCTAACCTATCTTGTGTCTAAATCTAGTGAAATGACAAAAACTCTTTCTCATTTATAAAGCCTATATATATTTATAGTATAATGGAATCCCATATAATTTTTGTTAACAAGGCTCTTTAGATAAGGGTCCTTCAGGCCCAATCGAATCTAACATGTCTTGTCGCTTGGGGCTCACCCCTGTGAGCCTAAGCCTTAGGCTTGGATTGATTAAGCTTAGTAAGCCTTGCAACGGCTAGAATGCACAAAATAAGGATCAAATAGAGTTAACAGCTACGTCCGAAATAAGTGGGGTATGTCGGACACCACAACCCCACTCTCCTATACTTATAGGAGAAGATCTCTCCCTACTAATTGACCTCTAAATACCAACACCACTCCACTATAAATACTAGTTTACTACCTAACGGTAAATCTCTCTACATTATGTGCATCAAGTTTGCTTACTATTCCAAAGTACTTTCTATTCTCCAAATCTTCATTGCTAACTTAAGCATCGGAGTGGTCATGCTGGATACCCCTTGACGCCCCCTCACAGTGTATTGTTTTGTAGACCCTCTACGTGCAGAGCTCCATAACTACTGACAAATACTTAGAGACGACATTTGGCGCCATCTGTGGGAAACTAAATTCCTATACCTGAAACCTTAAACACATTAAATGCATACCTTACAAACAATTCCTCTAACATTATGTCTCACTACAATGAGCAAGAGAACAACTAGTTAGCAAATAACTAACTTGTGAGCAACTAGCCCCTCCTAAGGGCTGTGCTAGAAAAGCACCTGGAGCATATGGAACATTTGGTTGAGAAATATGCTGCATAAAACAGGTTACTTTGCACTCGCTTAGAAGAAGTAGAGTGGCACAGCATACAAACCAACCCCCCTGAAGCTTCGAATTCCCGCATTAGGTAAAATAATCTCCGTTAGTAGCAACAAAATGACAAGGATTAGCAACCTGATCCACCCTTACAGCAACAACCAGCAAGGTCTGCAGCCACCCGCGATCGACCTCTAGCTAGGAACGAGTAAGAAGCCGACTTGCAAGGAGTACAGGCTCACTCAGCTGCATAACAAGCTTACCTGGCAAATGATGCTGACCTAAACTAGCTCCGCGCCATGGTAAGGCAGCTCTTCGAACAACGACCATTTTGATGACGATGGAGATAGGACACCTCGGAGGTGATGGATTGAGAATGTCCCAACCAAATAACATAATGACCGCTGCAATGACTGGGCCTCCAATGGTGCTATTAAT
>JAMXBB010000009.1:12898444-13134185 GCA_024138015.1 Lumnitzera littorea | reverse complement strand
TAAGTCAATCCTAGGGGGGGGGGGGGGGGAGGCATACCCCGGGAGTTGACCAAGCATTAGTAGCTTAGGTAACGTCCCATCAGAGGTGTTGTTCGTAAGGGAGAAGAGACAAAAGTTAGACACTTCCATCTTCTTCTCGGATGAAGACCTTGAAGGGGTTAATACACCCCAACAAGATGCCTTGGTAATAAGGGTAAGGATCTCAAATTTTAAGGTCCTAAAAATTATGATTGACACCGACAATTCCACCGATATAGTTTTCCTCCATACTTATGAGAAGATGAAGAAGAAGTTACTCATGAAAATGAAGTCATACTACCATAATCCGATTAGCTTCAATGGTAGTATGGTCCAAGCCAAGGGGATCATTACGTTAGACATGGAGCTTAATGATGACGACTACGTAGCACAATGACCTATAGAATTCGTCGCGATTAATTGCGCTTCCCCCAATAATGCACTCTTAAGAAGACCGAGCTTGAATACGTTTGGGCTGATCACATCCTCCCTTTATCTGATGGCCAAATTTTCAACCTTGACCAGGGTAGGAGTATGTAGGTATGATCAAAGGCTCTTGCTAAAGCTATATTTTAGGGCCACTAGAAGAGATGGCGTGTGCACTCTAGAGACTGGCCTACAGGAGAAGCTGGTTGAGAGGGGTGAATCGAAGGAAAAAATAGAAGAAGTCCAGATCGAAACCTCATCCAAGCAGATAAAGAAAGTTGGAATTGAGACCCTACTTAAAGTGAAGGACGAAATCGTTGCTCTCCTACGGGCATATTCAGATAGGTTCGCTTGGTCGGCATTAGACATGCTTAGAATCTCACTTGACATGAGAACCCATAGCCTCAGTATTGATACCACAGCATAACCTGTGAAGTAGTAAAAGAGGTACTTTGCCCCAGAGAAGCAAGCTGTGATCAAGGAAGAAGTACATAAGCTGCTTAAGGCTGACTTCGAGAAGGAGGAAAAGTACCCCACCTAACTAGCAAACGTAATGCTAGTTAAGGAGAAGAATAAGAAGTGATGAATGTGCGTCGATTGCATCGACCTCAATAAAGCCTACCTTAAAGACTGTTTCCCCCTCCTAATGATCGATCAGCTCGTAGATTTCACTTTGGGATACACCCTACTAAGCTTTATGGATGCCTTCTTGGGGCATAACCAAATTGAAATGGACCCAAAGGACGAAGTCCATACCTCCTTCATCACCAATTATGGTACGTATTGCTACACCATGATATCATTTGGCTTGAAAAATGCTAAGACCACGTACCAACAAATTGTGATGAAACTGTTTAAGCCCCAGATTAGGTGAAATATGGAGGTTTATGTCAACGACATGATTGTTAAGAGGCAAAAGCTAGAAGCCAGAAGCTAGATGATCATGTTAAGGATCTTTAGGAAGCCTTCGACCAAATGTGCGCATACGACATGAAGCTGAACCCCCAGAAGTATGTCTTCGGTGTCAGATTTGGTAAGTTCCTCAGCTTTCTTGTAATACAAAGAGGTATCGAGGCCAACCTTGAGAAGATTATAGCCATCAAGGGAATGAAGCCTCTAACTTCAATCTGAGATGTACAGAAGCTCACTGGCATGGTAGCCGCTTTGAGCAGATTCATCTCGAAGAGCATTAACAGATGTGTTGAGTTCTTCAAAACCCTAAAAAACCCAAGGGATTTTGAATGGACTCTAAAGTGCATTGTCACCTTTCAACAACTCCAAGACTTCTTCGCACACCTACCTATCCTCTCCAAGCTTATCCATGGGGAGCACTTATTTTTGTATCTAGCCGTAAGCAACTGGGTGCTCTCTTTTGTGCAGGTCAAAGTAAAAGGAAGGGAACACAGGCTCGTATACTACGTCAGCCATATATTCCATAGGCCTGAGGTTAGGTACCCCTGAGTAGAAAAGTTCACCTTGGCTGTCGTTATCAAGGCATGACGGTTAAGGCCCTACTTCTAGGTGCACTAGATAATGGTACTCATAGATCAACCGTTGTATACCATGTTACAGAAGCCTGATGTGTCTAGATGGATGATGAAGTACATGATGGAATTGATTATGTACGAAATCCAATATCAGCCACGAACGACCTATAAAGTACAAGTGCTAGTTGACTTCATAGTAGAATATACAAGAAAGAAGGAAGCACCACTAGGTAATGACAAACCGGTGTGGACTTTCCACATTGACAGATCATCCACCTCGTAGGGTGGAGGTACGAGTCTCATTCTGACCAACCTCCATAAGGTTACAATTTGCTATGCCCTCAAGTTTAGGTTTGATTCTAGCAACAATGAATCAGAATACAAGGCCCTTATCGCTCTTAAATTGGTCAAGGTGATCGATGCTAAGCATTTACATATCTTCTTGGACTCTATGCTCGTCGTCTAGCAAGTCTAAGGCAAATACGAGGCCAAAGATGACACCATAGCTAGGTACCTTGAGAAGGTGAAGTGCCTTCTAGTTGAATTCCCTTTGTAGGACATCACGAAGATCCCCTGACTTGAGAATTCAATAGCAGATTGTCTATCCAAGCTTGTATCTACCGGTATACGGAAGCTTGAGGTGAAACATAGCAAAATCTTTATAGAATACCTGCTAGAAAAAAGCATAACTCTAAGCCTGACTGAAGTTTTGGAACTAACCACAACAACACTAGAGTTGAGCTGGATAGATCATATCCAGAGTTATTTGCAATAGGGCATGCTCCTAAATGATAGGAAGGAGGCAAAGAGGGTCCAGTATTACGCCACCAACTATATGTTGGTCAACGGCGTCTTGTATCATAGGGGAGTCAACCTTCCCCTACTCCGATGCCTCTAAGAAGGTGAAGGGCTACACATCATGGAAAAGTTGCACTCTAAAGTGTGCAACAATCATATTCAATTCTAAGCTCTTTATCTTTAGGTGCTACGACTTGGGTATTATCTGCTTACGATGAGGTAGGATGCAAAAGCCCTAACCCAAAAGTGCCTACAGTACCAAAAGCACACACTGCTCAGTTAAGTACCTAGCACCAACCTCTAACCCCTAACCAGCCTATGGCCGTTTGCATAGTGGGGTATTGATATCCTCGGTGCCTTCCCAAAAGCTTCAAGAGGACGATAGTTCATAATTATTACCACCGATTACTTCATGAAGTGGGTGGAAGCCGAAGTAGTGGCAAGGATCATGAAGAGAAGTGTTGAATCTTTCGTTAGAAACAATATTCTCTCTTGGTCCCTATGCCTTCATTATGGATAATGGGCGACAATTTGATAACCCCAAGTTCAGGGAATTCTACGCCAAGCACCACATCACCTCACCCTTCACCTTGGTTAGTTACCCCCCAAACGAATGGACAGGTTGAGGCAACCAATCGGATTATCTTGGATAGCCTGAAGAAGCGTATTGACCAATTTCAAGGTGCCTGGGTTGATGGGTTGCCCAATGTCTTATGGGGGTATAGGACCACCCATCGCACTTCTATAGGAGAGACCCCTTTTCTCCTAGCATTTGAGTCGAAAGTAGTTCTCATCATCAAACTTGAGCTTCCTAATATTTAAAATCGAAGTTTCGATGCCACCCTCAACAAGTTATTGTTACAAGCTAGCATTGATACCATCTATGAAATCAAAAACCTTATTGCAACTCAAGTAACCACATACTAACATCAGATCGCTCGGTACTATGATCAGAAGGTCAAACACAAGGAATTCGAGATCGGCGACCTAGTGTGCCAAAAGCTTAAAGTCATAAGTTTGCATGAAAGGCAGGGTAAACTGGCCCCTAATTGGGAAAACCCTGTCAAAGTAAGGGAAAGCTTGAGGAATGGAGCATATAGACTAGAAAGATTGGATGGCGAGCTCATCCCACGCAATGGATTGCCAATAACCTTAGATTTTATTTTAATTAGCATATTCTAATGTATATCTTTGCAAAATAATGAAATGGAACAATTTACTTCATAATCAATTATTTCTCCCTCTCTCTCTTTCCTTTCTGTTACTATCCTAGCCCTCGAAAGGGCATATGAATCATTTATTGGGCAGGTTGGAATGCCACTAACTTAAGCCCCCCGGGTAACCTCAGCAAGGGGAAACACCCCTTGTACAGAGAAACTCTCATTTTCTAGGCAAGTCGGAACGCCACCGACCTAACCCCCTCAAAATACCTCGACAAGGGGAATCATTCCTTGCATAAAGGAACTCTCATCTTCTTGGTAGGTAGGACTGCCACCAACCCGAGCCCTTTAGGTAACCTCGATAAGGGGAAACATTCCTTACATAGAGGAACTCCCATCTTCCAAGCACATTGGAACACTATCAACTTGACCCCTTCGAGTAACCTTAGCAAGGGTAAACTCCCCTTATATAGAGGAATTCCTATGCAAATATATTCCAAGGCAAAGAAAAAGTAGGTATATAAGAGGACATTTCTCATTCATTGATCATAAAACTATACAGTAAAGGCTAGCATCTTAGCTTGGCATACACATGTTTAAAAGAAAATAAACAAACAAACTATTACCTTAGATCAGCTAACTTTGGTAGCTTAGAAAAATCTAAAACCTCAATCTGCTCGGAGCGCTGATTCGATGGTACCTCTTGAGGAGGTTAGCTTTGACTTGAAATGGAGGTTGAAGGTTATGAGGAAGGGGGTAATAGGAGGATCACCTAGAGGTCAATTATCTCAAGAAACTGCTTCTTGGGTGACCTCTTGCTGGGTTGTTGTGGTAAAAGTAGATGTCGATGTGCCTTGTATAACCTTAGTAACATAGGGTATGCTTGGGACATTAATGGCCACTTGAGCAGCCTCCCTTTCACATACTGGGGCTTCGCTCTTCTCATTAAAGGTTAGGGAATCTAGGAAGTTGAGGAAGCTCAAGTCAAGGTCTAGATAGTGGGAGAGCACCTCCTTCTTTATATAGCACGCGAAGTCAATGGTCAGGTCTTCCAGCTCATCTAACCACTCTTTGGTCTTCCGATAGCTGGCGATGACCTTTTTAGTAGTGGCATCACTGAGGACCTCCCTACTTTCCATTTTGGAGATGATCTCCTCCATCTTTGAAATCTTCCCCTGCAACTCCTAGACCTACTGCTCTAACCTAACCTTCAAACTAACTAGCTCCAACGAAGTGGCTTTGGCACTTTCACACTCAGACGCGTTCATAGCCAACTCGGTTTACAACCTCGTGATTGACAACATTAGCTTGGCATTCTCTTTCTCAACCTAAGCCTTAGCCTCCCTCTCTTCATCTAACCATTGAGAGAGTTGAGCCTTAGTCCTCTGCTCATCCTCTAGTTGAGCCTTTAGGTCGTCGGCCTTCTGTGCTGCCATCTCGACCTTATCCCTCTCCTTCTCTATGTCCTTTAGCTATGCCTGAAACCTCGATATTTGCACAAAAGAGTGGTGCAAGCACCGATTAGCCTTAGAGAATTTTTCCAAATACTTATTTGTAGAAGACTCTGCTTCTCATAGATACTTCTTAACTTGATGCAACACCTCCCTAAAGCCCTTTACCTCTTTCTAGGTAGCATCATACTTATTCAGTTGAAGCAGCACTTGGCTATAGTACTACAAATTGAAAATAAAGGTTACCATTAACACAACGATAAGTGAAGCATGTCAATACAAGAGAAACAAAGACTCACTTACTACATAAGCATGCTTAAGTAGCCTGTTATCTACATAGGATTGTCCCTACCTTCCTTGGAGAGCCCCTTGAGAGCAGCTTAATAGTCGAAGGTGTAAGATCCCATTGAAGCTTAGTAAATGAGTGTCCAGTGCCACAATGTTAGATCGTTGGTACGGACCTCCCACTTTGGCCTTAGGAGCTTCCCCCTTGCTTTCTTCATTTCCATCTCAAGGGTTCCCCTCAAGAACTCTTCATCCCGGGAGGTGTACGATAGTTCTTAGAATGATTCTGGCTACCCCCATCAACCTAAAGTTGTTCAGGACATCAAAAAATTCATCTCCCAAGTCATCAACACTCTGATAGGGATGAGCCATCGGCCACTCATATCATTTCCCTTAACTCAAAGGCACCCTCTCCAAGGGCCTCTATTTCTTGGCTCTAGGCCCTTGCTTTCCAATCGTTTCAAGAGCCTTCCTCTTTTGGCCAACTACTTGAGGTAAAGCGGCCTCCTTGAACATTTCTTCTTCCTTTGTCCGTGGAGGGGGGAAGCATCTGAACATCAAGCCCCTCCACGTTGGTGCCTTCGCCACCCACGAAAATTGGCTCAATTGAGGGAACAAGGGCAGGGGTAGGCAAAGCCATGCCCAAAGGCTTTACATCCAGTGGCTCATCTCGGATACCTATGGGAATCCCTTAAGGAATAGCCATCGATCATACCTTACTGGTCTCTCCAAGCCCAAGTTTTGGCCGTACTACTTTGCCCTTTGGTTGGTCTGCCCTAGCTCTTGCTTGGCAATGGTTCATCAACTCATCCACAAAAGGATGAGGTACCCTTTAGGCCAAATTTTCACTTGTAAGAAATTCAATTCAAAGTTAGAAAAGGAAAAGAAGACGAAACCAAAAGAAACTATTACTATCATTTATAAAACTCCGCCATGACTGGTACGGCTAAGGAGGTCCTCCCATCTTATAGGCATCGGATGAAGTACCTCAACACTAGCACAACAGACATAGGCATATGGAACGAACCTGTACCTTTAACCCATTTCTTCACCATAGCCTTCTTCATGCTGAGGAAGAGCTTGGAGATCGGATACTTTATAGCCAGCAAAGTTGGCATCGGAATATCTTATAAGATCAAGTAAGGTGAACTTGGGATACCATAAGCCGATTTCAATAATGCCCGCAAGATACTTGAAAATGCGTTTAACCGCATTTAAGTGTGATTCTTTAGGGCAAGATTGAAACCGTGCACATAGACACACAACAAACATGATATCTAGCCTAGATGCAGTTAAATATAGAAGACTTCCTATCATACCCTAATACATCTTTTCACAAATGTTCTTTCCATTCTCATCCTTGTCGAGTTTTAGGGTAGTGCTCATTGGAGTTGGCTTAGTTTTGTAATTTTCCATTTTAAACCTTTTTAAGAGTTCTTTGGTATATTTGCCTTGGTTAATGAAGGTTCTATCTTTGGTTTACTTAACTTAAAGACCTAAGAAATAGTTGAGTTCTCCCATCATACTCATTTCAAATTCATTTTTCATACATTAGACAAACTTATTAACTAAATCTATGTAAGTGGCACCAAACACAATGTCATCAACATATATTTGAACAATTAGTATATGATCATTGTATTGTTTAATGAATAGTATTGTGTCAAGTTTCCCTCTAATGAATTTATTGTTTATCAAGAAACTACTCAATCTTTCATACCAACCTCTAGGAGCTTGCTTTAGTCCATATAAGGCTTTATTAAGCTTATATACATGGTTTGGGAATTCATTATCCTCAAAACCTGATGGTTGCTCTACATAGACCTCTTCTTTGATGAAGCCATTTAGAAAGGCACTTTTAACATCCATTTGATATAGTTTAAAGTCTTTATGAGCCACAAATGCCAAAAGCATCCTAATGGCTTCTAGTCTTGCAATTGGGGCAAAAGTCTCATCAAAATTTATTCCTTCTTCTTGATTATAGCCTTTAGCAACTAACCTAGCCTTGTCTCTAGTTACTATACTGGTTTCATCAAGTTTGTTTCTATAAACCCATTTCGTTCCAATAATAGGTCTATCTTTTGGTTTAGATACTAAATTCCATATATCATTTCTAGTAAATTGATTTAGCTCTTCTTGCATAGCTTGAACCTAAAATTCATTTTTTAGAGCTTCATCCACATTTTTTGGTTCAAGTTGAGATAGGAACACTATATTACTTAGATTTTTAAGTGATGCTCTTGTTTGAATCCTATTGGATGGTTCTCCTATTATCTAATCCTTAAGATGATTTTTCACAAACTTCCATTCTCTAGGTAAATCTAAATTAGTGTTATTAATGATGTCATCTTGACTAGAGGATTCCCTTTCAAGAGAATTGGATTGATTCTTGTTAAGACCAAGATTGTCCAAATGAGCACCAATGTTTTTTACTTCATCATTAAACTCTTTATATATACAAGTATCATCAAAAGTAACATGAATTGACTCTTCTATAACAAGTGTTCTTTTGTCATATAATCTATAAGCTTTACTAGTAAGAGAATAACCAAGAAAAATACCTTCATCCGACTTTGAGTTGAATTTTCCTAATTGTTCCTTTCCATTATTGAGAATGTAACATTTCATTCCAAAAGGATGAAAATATGATATGTTAAGTCTTTTGTCTTTCCGAAACTCATAAGGGGTTTTCTTAAGAATTGGTCTAATGAAAACATGATTTGATATGTAACAAGTCGTATTGACGGCTTCAGCTTAAAAATACTTAGGTAGGTTATTGTCACAAAGCATGGTCCTAGTCATTTCTATAAGGGTCCTATTTTTTCTTTCGACAATTCCATTTTGTTATGAAGTTCTAGGTGCCGAGTATGTATATTATATTCCATTTTTATTACAAAAATCTTCCATATCAAGATTTTCAAATTCTCCCCCATGGTCACTTCTTATAGAGACAATAGAAAGACCTTTTTTCATTTTGGACCTTCTTGCTATAGTTCAAGAACACATGATAAGTTTCATCCTTGTTAGCAAGGAAGAAGGTCCAAGTATATCTAGTAAAATCATTAAATATGACCATGTATCTTTTCCCTCCTAAACTTAAAGTTTGGGTTAGACCAAATAAATCCATGTGTAGTAGTTAGAGTGGCCTAAAAGTTGAGATGGCTTCTTTTGATTTGAAAGATGACTTGGTTTGTTTGCCATATTGACATGTTCGACATGTTCGACATGTTCTATCTTTATCAAAACTAATCTTAGGTAATCCATTAACAAGATTCCTTTTGGCTAGTTTTGATAAGATATCCATACTAGCATGTCCTAACTTTCTATGTCATAACCAACTATCGTTGTTTTAAATGGATAAACATGTCTCAAGAGAGCATGAAAACATATTGAAGTCAATTTTGTAGATGTTTTCTCGTCTATACGCCTCAAAACAGATTTGGTCATTGTTAATGTTTTCAATAGAACACTTCGATGCATAAAAGATTACTTTATATCCTATGTCACACAATTGACTAATACTAAGTAAGTTATGTTTTAAATTACCAATGAGCAATGCATGCTTAATAGTAAGATCATTATTAATGCAAATGTTATCTTCACCAATGACGTGAGCTTTTCGATTATCTCCGAAGGTCATGCTTCCTCCATCCTTTAAGTCTATAGATGTGAACTTGGATGCGTCTCTGATCATATGTCTTGAGCAACCGCTATCTAAGATCCATTTGTTGTTATGCCTTGAAGGATCCTATAAAACAAACGATTATCTCTTTGATACCCACTTTAGTTTGAGTCCTTTGGGGTTGGTTGTTGTAATGTAAGCTTGTCTCTCAGGGACCTAAACCATTTTATTTTTGTTGCATAAGGAGATTTTATGACGTAATGTACATGTATAAGCAATATGACCATGTCTTCCACAATAGTTACAAGTTTTATTTAATGCCTTAAAAAAGTAACTTTTGTATGTTCTATACACATTCTTCTTAATATAACCTATTCTAGTTTTGTCTAATCCTAGTCGTTGTGTTCCAAGGATTTTATCCAAATTCTTTTCTCCATTTACGAATTTTGCCATTATTTTTCTTAAGTCATCTAAGCTAGTTCTTAGAATTGAATTTTCAATTTCAAGTCGACTTAGTTTTTCTATCATACCTTCATCATTTTTTGCTTCAAGTTTTAGTTCTTTTATTTTATTTTCAAAATTTTTCTTGACCTCTTTTATTTTGCTATTTTCTTTTATTAATTCATTATTTCTAGTACTTATCTCTATATTTTCTTTTGTCAATCTCTCATTTTCAACTTTCAAATATTCATTATCTTCTTCTAAGTTTTCTTTTGCATCAACTACCTTATTGTATTCACTTTTGATAGTATCAAACTCATCACCTACTTCACTCATCATTTGCTTCAACACTTTATTCTTCTTTTGCACTTTTTTGAATTCTTTCAATAAGTTATCATACATACTCCTAAGTTCATCAAAGGAAGAGTCATGTGAAGAAGAGCATACCTCATCATCATTGAGAGCCATGAAGCAAGTTTCATTATCAAAGTCGTTAGAATCCCCATCATTCTATGTTGCTATCATAGCTTTCCTTTTTTACTCTTTTTGGCCTTCTTAAGCAATGGACAATATTATTGAATATGTCCCAATTTTTTACATTTGTAGCATTTGATAACTTCTCTCTTTTCCTTCTTGAACCTAGAAGATGATCCATATCCATCCTTATCCTTATCCTTCTTGATCCTTTTATTGAATTTTATGAACTTTCTAAACTTCTTTACCAACATTATAACCTCGTCATCGTCTTCACTTTCTTCATCACTTGAGTTTTCCTTCGTGACTTTTAGAGCAATTGTTTTCTTTCTAGACTCTTCTCCTTGTTTCTTTACCATCTCATATGTTTTATGTGTTCCAAGGAGTTGTTCTTTTGACATTTCATTAAGATCATGAGCTTCCTCTATTGCTATTCTCTTAGCTTCCCAATCTCTTAGCAAAGACCTAAGGATTTTGGAATTTATTTCAAGGTTAGTAAACGTCTTTCCAAGAACACTTAAAGGATTGATGATATTGATGAATCTATTATGCATCTCATCAATTGTTTCATTTGGATCCATCCTAAAGTTTTCAAATTGTCCACACAATAAACTTATTTTTGTATCTCTTACTTTACTAATTCCTTCATATGTGCTTTGTAATTCATCCCATATTCCTTTAGCACTTTTACATGTACATATTCTATTGAAATCATTCTCATTTATAGCACAATACAAAATATTCATGGCAACTTCATTTAGGTCAAGTAATTTCTAATCATTATTTGAGTAATCTTTTTCTTCTTTTCCTTTTATCTTAAATGGTCCTTGGTTAATCATATGCTATAGTAGTCTATTTTGTGCTTTCAAGAATATGGACATCCTACACTTCCAATATGGATAATTACTACTAGTTAAGAGAGGAGGCCTACTGATTACTTGTCCTTCTAAAAAGCCTAATGTATTAGATGCCATGATCTTAACTTTAATATGCGATTAAGCAAGTGATTAAAGGCTAGCTTTGATACCAATTGAAGAACACTAGGCTAAACTCGAGGGGGATGAATTGAGTTTAAGGACAAATTTCAAATCTTTTTCGATATAAATAACTAAATGCAATAATAAGAGTAATCAAAGCAACAATAGAACAATAATAAATATGGAAATTAAAGAGATAGGGATAAAAAAGATTAAGCCCAGATATAACGTGGAGTTTGGACCGCCCCCTAGTCTTTACGGACATACAATGCCTCCAACCGAGGACTTCACACCACTTTATTGATTTCACAATCCAAGTGCTCCAAGAGCTATACAAGCTTACACAATCTCTTTTACTACAACTAACTCGAGAAAATCACTTTCTTCACTCAAGATTTTTGTTTGATAGCTAATAAGTGTACAAAAGACCAAGGAGAAGTGAAATGAGCTCAAGAATGTAAGAGAATATCTTTAAGTTGCAATAAAATATTAAATCTTAAAAGCCTTTGGTCGGGTAGTTGAGCTTTTATAACAACTCCTTAAATTCTTCTCATTGCCGCGCATTAAATACTCCAACGGCTACCTAAAATTGAACTACCGGCATGCCGATACTCTGAACTACCGGCAAGTGAACCAGCAAGCCAGTTCTTCTAGGTTAGTGAGCTTTTCTTCATGTTTTCCAAGGCTTTACACCATCAACCTAGTCTTTTGTGAGCTGTCAAGCCGATAAGCCAAATATTACCTGAAAATTCTTTTAACACACAACAAACAAATACTTTTTGCAATATAACTTCAAGATCATTTGATCACCACTTCAAAAGATTATATTTCTTGTAGAGATAATTGATATATTTAATCATTAAGTAAGCTAATTGAACTTATTCAATTATCTCAAAAGAATCAAATAATACTTAGTTTAATCACCACTTGTTTTGTTTTCTTAAAAAACAATAAGTTTAATTATATACTTGTTATTTTGTTCTCATCAAAATCAAATAATGAATCCTAAATTCAACACCAAGCATGGCAAGTAGTAATGTACAAGCCAGCATGGTTTCAAATATTCAATAGTAGCACGATTAGACATAGTACATTGGAAAACATGGGCACATGGCTTCCAGTATTAAATACACTCAACGTATCAATTCACAAGGCACATGGGCTCCACTTTGACATGGACGGGCTACTTTTGGACTTAGATATGTGATAGCTGGGCATGTAAACTTCATGGATGTTTAGACTCCAATAATGGACTTCACAAATTTGGTCAAGATACATAGACTAAAGTTATCATATGTAGGCTTCATCACGTTTTCATCATAAGAAGCTAAGAGGAGTGCAATTAAACTATTTTATATATGACAAAGAGCTTTTAGCCTTGTTTTGAGCTTTTCGCATGTAGCAACATTATCTTCTTCCAAAAGAGTTTGTCATATACACGGATCATGAGTCCTTGAGACATTTGTGAAGCTAATCCATGCTTTCCAAACGCCAAGCCTAATGGATTGAATTTTTGGAAGGATTTAACTTTATCATTAAGTACAAGCAAGACAAGAATAATGCTAATGCCTTATCAAGAAGAAATTTTCTTCTTATAGAGTTGTAGACCAGATTATTAGAGTTTACAAGCATTAAAGAGTAATATCAAAATGACCCTGATTTTAGCCCCATATACATACATTGTAGAGAAGGAAGAGTAGTATATGAGTATCACATTAATGATGGTTATCTGTTTTGAGGTGGTAAGTTATGTGTGTTAACTTGTTCAAAAAGAGAGCTACAGGTGAGGGAAGTGCATAGTGGAGGACTCTCTATGATGAGAATCAGGCTATCAGACCACTAACTCACAATTGAGCCCAAGGACTAAAGAGACTGGCAAGACGAATCCCCTTATTCTAGCCTATTCATGTAAAGGTCGAGTATCTCCTTACTGACCTATTCTACTTGCCAAGCTAAATAACTACTTATTTTCCGCAAGTTGTGTGCCGAGAAGTAAAAGGCCGAGATAATAGCCAATCTTCATTCTCATGCACGCCTGATTAATTACTTACTCGATAGCACCCTTACTAAGATGACGAGAGAGAGTCCGAACTTACTAAGGCACCCCTGCTCTGATAAGAAAGTTGTCCGTACTTTTTATCCACATCTTCCAATGGCATCACCAATATAATATCACCATGTATATAGAATCATGTGTAGAATCTGTTGCATCAATGATTGTTTTCCTTATATATTCATTTTTACCCTTTTATATCTTATACATTACTTCTTTAGGAAATGCCTTTTTTGTCTTTTCCCTTTTGGGTAAGTTGTCCTAACTTATGGGTATAAATATCCCTTATACTTATAGCTAAAAACATCAGAATTTAGATTACCATTAATACACTTTATATTTTTTTTTCTTGCATAAATACTGTTTGTTTACTCTCAGCATCACTCTTATCCTAACCCTTGAGCAAGGTTAGGTGGCAAGTAACCTCATCAGACCAATTCGTGCATCATATCAAATTGTAATATGAGTTTTCGGAAGTTCCATTGATGC
The DNA here is from genome assembly GCA_024138015.1 of Lumnitzera littorea. Taxonomy (NCBI): domain Eukaryota; kingdom Viridiplantae; phylum Streptophyta; class Magnoliopsida; order Myrtales; family Combretaceae; genus Lumnitzera; species Lumnitzera littorea. Next base: position 13,120,504 of record JAMXBB010000009.1, on the reverse strand, counting down.
ATCATATCCTTTAGAGCTGTTTGCGGGTTTTTGCTTACTCCTTTCATTTGATTTGCCCTTTTACACATACCCCATCACTTTCTTTCGAGCTTTTTGCAAGCTCGAACCCATCCAATGAGCGGCCTTATTTGTTCATTGTTATAGTTCACAACATCTTGGTATAAGAGTAGAGGTTTTGTTTGAACTGTAGTTGTTTTGAAGTTCTGTTTTGCTTGTGTGAAACCAAGCAAGTTACTGTGTTAATCTTAATTGCTGTGTTTGCTAGCTGTTGATTTTCTAGTTTATGAGAGTGTTTATTTGAACTTTGAATTAGTGAAGAAAATGATGAATCCAAATGTAAATGTTAATGCTAGAGATGACAATAGTAGAGTTGTTTACCATGGACGATAGTCTCAAGGAATGCTGAGAAGTACTGACGAGAGACTTGATAATGTAGCTAACCTCTTAGTAGATTTGACCTAAGTTGTTTATGCGTTCTTAGTAGATTTGACCTAAGTTGTTTATGCGTTGGCTTGTCGACTAATTAAAGTTGCTCAAAATACCCCACAAGCTACTCAACCTATTAGAGGTTAGAACCCAGCTTGGCTAGTTCGAGGTGGAGGAGTAAGCAGACGAGTAAGATAAACAATAAACCTGAGAGAGCTTGATGAAGAGGACGAGGAAGAGGAAAAGGAAGAGTATTTTGAAGAAGAGTACGTACAAGTCCCTAAAGTATTTGACCATATGAAGCTTCGAATTCTGAGCTTCAATGGATTTGGGAATGCTAATGAATATTTGGAGTGAGAAGAGAAGGTGAAGCATGTTTTTTATTATTATCAGTACGAGGATTATGAGAAAGTGAGAACTATTGTGTTGAGTTCCTCAGATTTACCGCCATATGATAGAAGAATCTCCAGGCCATGAGGAGATGAAAGAGTTGCCAAGAGATTAATACTTGGCCCGAGATGAAGAGAATACTTAAAAACAAATTCGTATTGGAAACTTATCTTCAAGATGCTTTCACTCAACTTCAAGAGCTGAGATAAGGAGGTCGAACTATTGACAGGTATGTTCAAGAATTTTAAATGCTTATAATCAATTATGAAGTAGAGGAACCACTAGCTCAAACAGTCTCAAGATTCATTATTGAGTTGAGATGAGACATTTAAGACATTATAGAGCTCCAATGATTTGCTACAGTGGATGAAGTTATTAGAATAGCCCAGCGAGTAGAAAGGCAAAGGAAGAGTCGAGTACCGACCAGGATGCCAACTAGCCGACTTGGATAAGTAAGTCATCGAGCTCAATCGAGTACCGAGCTGAGCTGAAAGATGGATGTTCGAGCTAAAATATGGATGTCCAAGCCAATCAAAAAGGCCGACCTAATGGTGAAGTGCTAACCCAAACTTACAAGAAGGGGCAAGGGTCTAATAGAAAGATGAGCCAGATTGAGTGCTTCAAGTGCTAAGGGTTTGGACAAATGGCTGCTCAGTGCTTAAACTGTAGGATAATGGTCATCAAGGGAGACGTTCCAAAGCTAGAAGTAGATGATGCAGATGAGGAACCCAAGGAGGAGGAGGTCCCTACCGAGAAAGAATTGATTGAGGAAGACTTGTTTGCTGAGGACTTAAACTAGTTACTCATGATTGTCCAATGCACTATAAACATAGAACCCTCATGAAAGGAGGAGTAGAGAGAGAAATTGTTTCATACCACCTGTAAGGTGAATGATTAGGTGTGTGCTCTCATCATGAATTGTGGAAGCTGCACCAATGTATCATCTGCCAATCTTATTTCAAAACTGAAGTTACCGACTATTACACATCCGAAGCCATACAAATTGCACTAATTGAGCGAGAAAGGAGCATTACTTGTCACTCGGTAAACACTATTACCGATTACTATAGGGAATTACTCAAACTAGATTCTCTATGATGTACTGCCCATATGTGCTTTCTATGTGTTATTAGGTAAACTGTAGTTGTTTGATAGGAGAGTTATCCACAACGACTATAAGAATACATACATGTTCGAGAAGGATAACCGGAAGATCACATTAAATCCAATGCCATTGAGAGAAGTTAATAAATTGAAGACAAAACTTGCTCATGGATTGAAGAAGGCTTTAGTGATGAGTAGAGCTGAGCTTTGAGAGGCCATCTATACTAATGAGTCGACTCATATGTTGGTCAGGTGCTTACTAGAGATGAGGAAGCGGGAAAAACTATCCTAGGAAATTGAAGAGTTGCTAGATGAATCTGTCGATTTATTCCCATAACAGTTACCTGCAGGACTGCCCTCAACTCGAGGTATAAAGCACTACATTGACTTAGTATCCAGTGCCGTATTACTGAATAAGCCAACTTATCGAATGAATCTTGAGTAAGCTTCTGAGTTCCAACGTCAAGTTAATGAGTTGCTAAAGAGAGGTTACGTTAGAGAGAGTCTCAACCTTTGTGTTGCACCGGTACTTTTTGTACCGAAAAAGGATGGGACCTGGCGGATGTGTGTGGATTGTCGAGCTGTGAACAAGATCACAATCAAATATAGGTATCCTATTCCTAGACTGAAGGACATGCTAGATGAACTGAATGGAGCTATGATCTTCAACAAGATTTATCTGAAGTCTGGCTATCATCAAATTTGAATGAGGTCGGAAGACGAGTGGAAAACTGTATTTAAAACTCGACATGGACTTTATGAATAGATGGTCATGCTATTTGGCTTGTCAAATCCCCTGAGCATTTTCATGAGGCTAATGAATTATGTACTGAGACATCTAATAGGAAAGTGTGTCATAGTGTACTTTGACGACATCCTAGTTTACAGTATTGACATGTTGAGTCACAACGAGCATCTCCGAATCATATTGAATATCCTCCGTACTAAGAAATTATTTAGCAATCTCAAAAAGTGTTGCTTTTGCTAAAAGGAAGTGGTATTCTTGAGCTATGTAGTCAGTAGAAGGGGCTTATGTGTAGATGACGAGAAAATCCGAGCAATTGTAGAGTGGCTGACTCCTACTACTTATGTTGACGTAAGAAGTTTCCATAAACTGGCTTCATTCTATAGCCAATTCATCCATAATTTCAGCACCCTCGTCGCACCACTTATTGAGCTATTAAAGAAAAACACCAGCTTCCGATGAGGAGAAAGGGAGGACATGAGCTTTGTCAAGATAAAAGAAAGATTGACTTCCGCTCCAGTGTTGGTTCTACCTGACTTCAAGAAAAAATTTGAGCTAGAATGTGATCCATCAGGTATTGGAATAGGCATTGCCATAATGCAGGAAGGTCGACTAATTGCCTTCCACAATGAGAAGCTCAAAGGGCCACTATTAAATTACTTCGTATATGATAAGTAGCTCTTGGCGTTGATTCGAGCATTATAAGTATGGCAACACTATTTACTGCCGAGAGAATTTGTCATATATATTGACTATGAATCGTTAAGGTACCTCCGAAGTCAAACAAAGTTATCAAAGCAGTAGGTAAGATGGGTTGAATTCCTTGAAGGATTCAATTTTGTGATTAAATACAAGTACAGAAAGAGTAACGTTTGTAGATGCTCTTTCAAGGAGATATTCGCTTTTAACCAAATTACAGACTAAGCTGTTTGGGTTTACAAGTATTAAAAAGTATTATTCTAAGGATCCATACTTTAGACCTATAATCATACAATGCATTGATCAAAGGACAATGGATAAGTATCATATGGAGGATGGTTACTTGTTTCGAGGTAGAAAATTATGCATACCGACCTGTTCACTGTGAGAACTATTGATCAAGGAAGCCCACAATAAAGGACTTTCTAGACATTTTAGAGAAATAAGGACCTGTGAATTGTTGAATGGTCGATTCTTCTAGTCGAGGATGAAGAGAGATGTATACCGAGTTGTTGATAGCTGTGCAGTATGCAAGAGGGCTAAGCACCAAGCTGAGTAAGGAAAAGTAATGCCTTTACCTATTCTAACTAAATCATGGACTGAATTGAGCATAAACTTTGTTCTCGGACTACCATAAACTACCCAAGGCAAAGATTCTATAATGATCATCGTAGATCGATTCAGCAAAATGGCATACTTCATGCCCTACTCAAAAACTAACAATGCTTTAGCTATTACTTTTCTTTTCTTGTAAGAGATTATGTAGTTGTATGATGTGCCGAGAAGTGTACTCTTTAACAGGGATCTAAAGTTCTTGAGCCATTTTTTGAGGGCCTTGTGGCATTGGATAAGGACCAAACTACTATTTAGTACTTCCTGTTACCCCCAAACTAATGACTAAATGAAGTTGGTTAATTGCACTTTAGGATCACTGCTCCGAGCTACAGTAGGAAAGAACTTTGCTAATTAGGGTGTTTACTTGTCAGTGATCAAATTCGCTTATAACCATACAATACATGACACCACTAAGTAGACACCCTTCAAAGTGGTCTATGGTTTTAATCTCGAGTTACCCCTCGATCATACCCTTATACTTATACGGGCACAAGAAGACACAAGAAGACCCTAACGCAAGAGCATGAGCACAATCCCTCCAACACATCTATGATATAGTCACTTGGCACATGGACCAAGCTGCTAGAAGAATACAAGAGAAGACTAAGGATAGGACAGCTAAACAATTCCAACTAGGAGACTTGGTATGGCTGCACCTCAACAAAGAATGGTTCCCAAACAAAAGGAGGAACAAATTATCTGAAAGAGTTGAAGGACCTTTCAGAATCCTTCAAAAGATCAATGATAATGCCTATAAATTGGAGTTATTCGAGGACTATAGGGCCTCTGATTCCTTCAACATTGCCGACCTCAGTCTGTATAACCTTAACAGAGAGTTGAACGAAGACCATTCGAATTTGATCCCAAATCCAAAATAACCCAGAGGGAATGATGGGAATCAAGCTATCAGACCACTGACCTGCAGCCGAACCCAAGGACTAGAGAAACTGGCAAAATGAATCTTCCTATTCCAACCAACTCATGCAAAGGCCAAGTATCTCCTTGCTAACCTATTTTGCTTGCCGAGCTGAATGACTGCCTATTTCTTGTAGGTTATGTGCCGAGAAGCAGAAGGCAGAGATAATAGCCAATCTTCATTCTCACACATGCCTGGCCAATTACTTACTTAGCAGCACTTTTGCCGAGATGACGAGAGAGAGTCCAAGTTAACTAAGCCACCCCTACTTAGACAAGCAAGCTATCCATGCTTTTTGTCCACATCTTCCAACGGCATCACCAATATAGCATCACCACGCGTATAGAATTATGTGTAGAATCTGTTGCACTAATGATTATTTTCCTTATATATTCATTTTTACCATTTTGTATCTTGTACATTATTTCCATAGAAAATGCCCTTGTCTTTTTCCTTTTGGACAAGTTGCTCTAACTTATGGGTATAAATACCCCTTGTATTTATAACTGAAAACATTAGAATTCAAATTACCATTAATACACTTTGTATTTTCTTCATTATATAAACACTATTTATTTACTCTTAGCAGCACTCTTATCCTAACCTTTGAGTAAGGCTAAGTGGTGAGTAACCACACCAGACTAATTCGTACGTCATATCGAATTATACTTTGAGTCCTCAGAAGTTTCATTGATACGTTATATCCTATAGAGCTATTCATGGGTTTTTGCTTACCCCTTTCATTCGCATTTGCCCTTTCACACATACCCCATCACTTTCTTTCGAGCTTTTTGTAAGCTCAAACCCATTTAGCAACTGGCCTTATCTATTCTTGGTCACGGTTCGTAACACTTTGGACACTTGGGAGACCAGAGATCATATGAGTTGTTGAATGATGGATTCTTTTAGTCTAAAGTAAAGCACAACATTTCATCATATGATTAAGAGATATGCCATCTATAAGAAAGCAAAGAGTCAAGTAGAGTAAGGGAAAGCAATACCTTTACCTATTCTGACCAAACCATGAGTTGACCTGAGTATGGACTTTATCCGCTGATTACCCCAAACTATCTAATGCAAAGATTCTGTCATAATTATTGTGGATATGTTCAGCGAAATGGCACATTTTGTACCTTATACCAAAACTAACGATGCTTCGATTATTGTTTCTTTGTTTTTGTAGGAAGCAGTTCGCTTGTACGGAGTATCAAGGAGTATGGTGTCGAATTGATACCCATAATTTCTAAGCCATTTTTGAAGAACCCTCTAACATCAAATAGGAACCAAATTGCTGCTCAACAGCTCTTACCATCCTTAAACCAACAGCCAAATTAAGGTAGTTAACCATACTCTAGGATCACTACTCCAAGCTGCAATGGGGAAGAACATAATCGACTGCAATGTTTGCTTGCCCGTAGTCTAATTTGCTTATAATAGGATAGTATACGCCACCACTAGGCATGCCCCATTTGAAGTCATCTATGGTTTTAACCTCGAACTATCCCTTGATCACACCTTAATGCCATCCATTAACTTAGAAGATCTAGAAGCAAGAACCTGAGCCTAGTCTATCCAAAAGATCTATCAACGAGTCACCTAACAAATTGATTAAGCCACTAGAAAACTAAAAGAGAAAGGTAAGGGGAGGAAGACTAAGCAATTTCAATCCAGAGATCAAGTATGGTCGCACCTGAGTAAGGAAAGATTCCTTTATAGGAGGAATAACAAACTATCTGCCCGAGCTAAAAGACTGTTCAAGATACTTGAAAAGATCAATGACAATGCATACCAACTTAAGCTTCTAAAAGACTTCGGAGTGTCAGACATGTTTAATGTTGCCAACCTTAACCCTTACTAACCCCAGCAAAACTTGGATAAGGACTAGTCGAACTTGATCCCAAATCCTAATCAGCTCGATAGGTATCATAGGAATTAAACCACTAGACCCTTGACTCGTGCTTGAACCTGAGCTCGAGGGTTAGAAAGCATGGCCAGGAGAATTCTTCCCTTAAGACCCACCACCGAGGAGTTTAAGCTATTGCAATTTGCTGATTTAATGCCTTGGCCGAGCCAAACCATCTCATACTCATCATTTGTCTCCAACTACTAACCTGAATTGCACTTAAACATTAGCTCGGCTCATCCGACCATAAGATCAATTGACTTGAACCTAAACCATACTAAAAGTATCAAAGGTGAATTCACCTTGAAAGAATTATTTACGTAGCTCGGTATAACCGACCTACTACCCCTCTTTGGTACCTTAGCTTGATAGAAACTAAACTAATCATGCAGAATTGTCTTTTCTACTAAAAAACCATCACCTACAATGAGCTACGTATTCGAGCAACCATGTGATAGAATCATCCATACGAGATGCTCATTTTGTTGTATTTTCAATTGTACCCTTATTATTCCTTATATGTTACTTTTTTTAGATAACACCCTTTTAGTCTTTTCCATTTTTAGGTAGGTTGCCCTAATTTTTCTGGTATAAATATCCACTGTACATATAACAACAATGATCACATCATCATCATCAATATACCGAATATACTTCTTTGTGAATGTTGCTTTCGTTTGCTTATTTAGTTACTTTACTCTTATCCAAACCCTTCAACAAGGTTAAGTAGTGAGTAATTTCACTAGACCACCTTATGCGTCATATCAAGTTATGATATGACTCCTTAGAAGTTCCATTGGTACATCATATCTTATGGAGCTGTTTGTAAGTTTGCTTGTGTTTTACTTTTCCTGTTATTTTCACACTTTTCCATCACCTTTTTGAGCTTTTTATAAGCTTAGACTCACCCCTGAGTGCAGCATTATCAGTCCTTGGCCCCAATTTGCATCTAATGTGTGCAAGCCTTATAGTTTCTCTACAAAGTATATCTTTAATTAATGGATTTCCTTTACCTTGGAGATTTCAATAGCTTGGACATAAGGAGTGAGCTCTTCATCCATGGCCTCCTTTATAAGTAGGCTTCGCCAAATCCTTGTCATCTTTTCCCTAGGGATATTCATCTCGTGAAAAGGGGTATACTTTTTTCTTGTTTAAGCTCGTACTTAGATAATACCCTTAATCTACTGCCTCTCTCCATTGCATGGGAGGTTGTTGCAGCCATCGTTGATGGGGGAGTTACCCTCTCCACCACCTCTCCATATGCATCACTTTGTGTCAACTTGAAGTCAGTAACTTTAAATGAACCATAAGACTTTAAGCATTCACCTAGGTTCACCATCTCTTGAACTCGAAGGAAGGAAATTGAATTTGTTGAAAACCGAAAGGAAGTCAAAGATTGGATTAAAGAATTCATGAAGGATCAAGTAAATTAAAGAAAATGATTCGTAGAAAGGTGCAAAAACGAAGTAGAATGACCCTTTCATAGCCACAACCTTGAAGAGCAAGAATGAATAGTGATGTTAGAAGTTCATGGGATGCAATGTATCCGGCCTTCAGATCAGGCTACATACCCTTAGTTTAGCATGGATGGTCATGATTTCTTAAACATGACATATGTGCACAGAAGCTGATCAATTGTAACTTAACACTTATCCTTCACATTTAATGTAAGAAAATAATTGCACCTAAAATTTGAAATTCGAACGAATTGTCTTTAGGAAGCTACTAACACTTGGGATCGGATATAGCATGTGATCTTAGGATATCTACCCTGTAGAAGGTCAACAAAGCTCAAGAACAAAACCTCAGCACTTCTAATGCTAAATTTCGTATCATAAAAAGTAGGTACTAATAGCCCATATGTTGGGGCACCTAGGTTGGCTAACACCCAAAGCTTAAGAAAGTACAAGATATTTTTGAAGCAACTCTACGGTGAACATTGAAAAGTTCATCTAACCCTAAGACATGGTTAAGCTTAGCTTGGAAAATATCTTGATAGCCAGTCTTTGTGCTAAATCTCGTTGTCGATACTTTTTTAATGAGACTTTTTTCTCTCTCTTTTTGTCCTTTTTCTAGAGACGTAGGGGAGAGACAGGAGGAAGTATTGATGGGTGGATTTGGATCGTAAGCTCCTAAGACCCAATTTCTTATCAACCTGGATCGAAGGTCAATCTATCTTGGCCTATGTTTGACTTATTAAACTCCAAGGACCTTGTTTCCTTAACATCAATCTTGACTTGCAGCAACCATGCCCAAGGACATCAAATATTGGAGGTCCGCTTACAAAACGCATACGTTAGACATTATGAAAACTTTATAAAAATACTGACTTATTGAAAATACCAATGTAGCATGAGAATTACCAATACACCATATTATCTCTAAAAATCTCAAACCATATGTAAATAAAAAGATATACTGTTATATTTGGATAAGATCCAGATATATTTGAATCTCCTCTCTAAACTCTATAAATAAAGATTCAACCTTACGGGTAAGACACTTCATATACGTGTATTCAAGTATCCTTACTTTCTCTCTTTATAATCCTACGGTGTATAGAGTATTGAAATGATTATATCAAACAACCTCCAATACTCGATCATGATGTTTTGTTTTGCAAACACAGGTTTACTTCAAGGCCGATAGTAAGAATCTCCAACAGCGAAATTTCCACGACTAACAAGTACTGCCGCACATTAGTAGTTTGAAGGTTGATTCACAGCCGAGTAATAATTTATTATTGATGTATTTGCAATTATTAAGAAGGAAATGAAACACTTTCTTTACGGAGGACTGAAAGCTGCAGGATTCCTGTCACGTGATAGGGAGGTGTAGGTGGCATTTCTTGAGTCCGATGTAAATATTTCAACGTCTGAAGTAGGTAGATCTGGAAAAGATTTCAATCTTATCCAGTGACGTGTTTTTAGATAAATGTAATAAACCCACTTGACGAAGTCAATGATTACTATTACTTTGCTATTTTATCTAAATGGGTACCAACAAAGCACTAGCTTTTTTTTTTACTATCCCTGAACATTACTAGAAGATGAAAAAGAAACGGTATTTTATTTTTATGTCGTCCCATGCACTTTTTGTAACTCTTAGCTTAAGTATGACTACTGTCTTAAATTAAAAAAAAAAAAAAAAAAAAAGAAAATGGTCTAACAGATTCCTTTGTAAAATTTTTATACCAATCCTACCTGATTGTATTTTCCTTTTAATTTTAATAAGAAGTTGACTTTAATATTTCTCATTAAAGACGTCGTCCAAATTTGATAAGGCATTTGATAAGTTTTCAACTCATAGATTGCACTTCCCAAATTGGTATTTTAATTTTATGAAATTGTCTTATTTTTTGATAGATGTCTTATCCATTTCTCGAAAAGTTATATATAATAATACTATGGTGCAGAAGAACAGTTTTGGTATTACACTTCTTCAAAATAAACTTTTGTCAATTACTATTCATATTAAGATCATATCCCTTATCTCACATTCGTATTGAAGGTTAATTAAAGACCAATAAATTTTCTTATATTATCTTATACATTGAGTTTTCCATTTTAGGTAAGAAGACTAAATTTAATGTATATGAAAATTGAAAAGATTTCTAAGTCTTATGAATATTTTGATTCTTAAAATATATTAGATTTGATCTCTTTCACTTTAAATATATATATATATATATATATTGTGGGTGCATATATAGTATTTTCTTTATTCTATGACCGTATACAGTTAATTGAAGTTCATCAATGCAATCTCAGGAAAAGGAATGTCATCTATACCAGTCGTGAGAGTAAGTCTATCTCTATCAAATGGAAGACTTTGTTTGCACAAAATTTGTTCTTGTGTGGAAATTTTAAAATATTATAATAAACCAATGGCTTATGGTAAAAAACTCTCCCACCTGCAGAAGACGATGATTGCGGCAAATGAGAAAGATACAGTTAGAAGAAGAAAATGAATAGTTGTTGTAGATATAACTAAGTTTTGTAGTTATAATGAACATTTAAACATCAGTCCCTTTAATAGTCCACTCGGGGGCAAGAAATAAAACTTCATAAAAATAACATATTGTCAAAATTAAAGTATTAATTTTTCTTTTTCCATGCGATATTTTATGACTTTTAGCTAAAAACAAAATACTTATGATAATTGAATATAATGTTTTTAGTGATGAGTTCTATGCAATGTTTCAGATTATAAAAATATGAATAAATAATTCAATGATCCCGCGTGGGTCGTGTAACTATTAGACTCCAAGAGGTAGATATTTTAGAACTTTTTCATAGAGCTTTTGTTTTCAAATTTTCCCATACAAACAAGTTGAGAATATAAGATAAAATACCCTACCACACTCATTCTATTATTCACTAGCGCTTCCATAAGTTAAGTCAAGTTGAGTTTTTAGAGGCTTATTGATAGAATATGCGTTTGTATTTACATTTAACACCCGGAAGCAATAATAGATCTAGTAAAACCAAATTGGTTTTGGGTTTTTTTTTTTTTTAATGGGTTTTCTAATTTTCATGGGTTTTAATCGTTTATGGTAAAGACAAAAATTAAAAAAGATATGAGCAATTTAGATTTATGGATATTATGTGCAATAAACCAAATTGAACTAGGTTTGCTTTTGGCAAAAAGAAAAGAACTGAGATTTTCTTAATTTCAATTGATATTATGCACAATTGAAATCAAATGGAATTTTAATTCAATTGATTGATATTACGCACAACTAATTAAATTAAAAGGGTTTGAAGCTAGTCAATCGATATGACTCATAATTGATCATAATTCAATGAAAAGGCTTGTAGAGAGGAAACTCTCATGAAGATCTTAATTCAATATTGAAAAACTCAATCTAGTAAAAAAAATATCATAGCAAAGTATTTATATAGACCCCCAATAGCCCTAGGGGCATTGTAGATATTAATTAAATAATATTAATAAAGCCCTCAAAAACACCTAATTCCAATTACTAACAAATAAGCACATAATCCTAAAGAAATAATATCCTAAAATAGAATAAAATAAACAAATAAATATAAACCTTTAGGAATTCTTCCCATTTGACTAAAATAATTCTTCAAATTCATGCTTAGGGAACTATTCCTATCATCTCCCTTAGCTTAAGAAGATATATCCTTACATTTTGATCCTCCAAGGTTGAAAACCAACCTGAAAAGAAAAATATAGGGAATCTGTGCAAGTTAGTCGCATTTGAAATGTTATCAACAATTTATGTTCCTTTCACTTGCCATAAACCCTATCAATATGACCCATGTAAACCACATGGTGAGTGTTCGACTTTTGTAATTGCATAGTACTCTAATACTTGCACGATACAACATGGGTAAATTCTGAGTTTTACATTTTAAAGCAATAATAAATCGAATGAAACTAAATTGGATCTTTTAGGGGCTTTTTTTATGGTTTTTCTAATTTTTATAGGTTTTTTATGGCTTATGAATAAGAATAGGAATTAAAAAAGATATGAATAATTTAGATTTATAAATATTATGCACTATAAACTAAATTGAATTTGTTTAATCTCAATTGATATAATGGATAATTAAAAATCAAATGGAATTTTAATTCTATCAATTGATATTCACACAATCAATTAAATTAAAAGGTTTGAAACTAGTTAATTAGTATGACTTACGATTAATAAGATTTTAATGAAAAGGCTTGTAGAGAAGAATATGTCACCAAGATCTGAATACGATAAGTAAAAACTCACTTTGGTTAAAAAGTCTTGTAGCAAAGTATTTATGTGGATCTATCACATAATAGGTATTAATCAAACAATACAAATACAATCCTAAATAAACCTAATTCTAACTATTGAACAAATACACACATAATGCTAATAATATACTAAAATAAAATTAAACAAATAAATAAATATAAACCTTTAAGAAATTCACTTATGCTTTTTGATTAAAATAATTCTTCAAGCTCATGTCTAGCGAATTGATCCTTATCACTTAGGATCAACTTGTTCGAAAACTCTTGTTATGGAATTTGAAAATTAGATAAAAGAGATTCTCAAACTTGACTAGTTTAAATAAAAGGGCTTTATTTTGAGCTTAGGCGTGGCTCTTACAAATCGAGTTCGAGCTTGAGTCAAGCCAAACTTTAAGTAGAGCTCGAGTATATCGCAAGTGTCTTGATTTATTTTCATGCTTATAGCATGAGAAAAAGTTAGACATAGGAAGCAAAATAGATAAAATGAATAAATAGATTAATGAATACTAAATAACGATTCCTATTATATATTATCTCATTTTATATTATATATTTATATATATATATATATTAGTTTTTGGATTTTAATTATATATTAAATAATATATATATGTATATAAGATTTGTAATATATATAAAGTTTATGAGCCTATTAAAAAACTTAAATAAACTAGCTCACGAGTCTAAATAGGAGTTTAAGCTTGCTCCTTTAGATAAAAGATTTTTATTTCATACTCTAGTGTAACTCCTTTCCAAATCGTGTTTAAACTAAACTAATCTTAAAGAGCCTGAATAGTTCAACTTGTTTGCAGCCTAACTTTAGGCTCTATGAGAAGTGAATTTCATTGCATTGGAAAAACGATTACAAATCATACGATTGAAGTATTAAAAAATTGAAAAATCCTACAAGCAAAGATGAATTTTCATTTATAGGCTATATGTACGAGAACCCTACCGAAAACATAATAACTCAAGTGTCCAATCATTGATTTAGATTTTAAGTACTACATGACTAAAAAAATTATTGTATTGATATTTCGTAGAGATAATTTGTAGCATGTTCGGACTAACTCAAAGAAAAGTAGATTCATACATCTAATTTTAGTTTTATTAATTAATGATACCAAGTGGTAAGTTTGATTGAGGTATTTCTTATAAATGGTTTATATAAAGAAGTTTGAAAATGCTTTTAGTAAGAGTGATATTCTTAAATTTTGATCCCTTTTGCACTCTAATTTCTATCATTTCAAATGTATGCATGTGTATATGTAAAATTGGTTAAAGTGAACAAGGATGATTATTATAGTGCAAACACTAATAACTAGTGAGATTGATGGCTAAATGATAGTAATTAGTGAAGAGTCAGAGAAGGGGAGAGAGATGCAAAAATGGATACAAGAAAGTAAACGTAAAGCATGATCTAAAATATTGGTTTTTTAGGTGTAACCTCAATATACTTATGAAATTTATTTATTAGACGCACTTAAGTATTGGTTTTGAACCTATATATAAGATAACTGTGTTTCGAAAATGGTCTGATTCTGTTTTTTCAAAATTTGTTTTTAAACCTATTTATAATCGTATTATTATTGCATCGAGTTGACGGATCAAATGTAGAAGTGTATTCTTAAAACTTCCAACTTAATCAATGATAATCAAAATGTTTCTCTTCTATTCAATGTTAGCTTTATATGTCCAAAAACCCTTCTAAATCCCTAACAAGGCTTGGCAAAAAGAGAAAAAAAAAAAAATCCCTAACAATGCATCATATCGAATATAAATATAATGCTAACAAAATGGTAAGAAATAAAATCAACAAACGCAAAATAATTAGAAATCCAATGATTGATCCCTACCTTATAACGACCTGAAGCACCGTACATCAAATGTTGTTCCTATTCATTTGTTTTTCACCCTGTGGAGGACCACCCATTTTCGATCTCTTTACTCTCTCACCTCTTGGACTGTCTATAAGAAAAAATCTTCAACTCCCATAATCTCTCTCTCTCTCTCTCCTCTTCATGCTTCACTTGAATCACCCTCCCATAATCCAGGTCGAGTCCAATAATCCATAATCACTCTGCCCAACCAGCTACATAAACACATACCACCTCCATCTAATTGAAACAGCAATAAGGATGGATTTTCTTCACAAGCTATGGGATGAAACGGTTGCGGGTCCTCCTCCTGATGCGGGTCTGGGCAATATCCGAAAATACGATTCATTTACAGGGTCAATTCAGACCAAACCCATAGATATTATACCCGTGTGTGTCACTCGGAGCATCACCATAATCAGAAACAAGACCAGTTCCGGTTTATCGGATCTCACTTTGGATCCGGTTCGGGGCTCTCCCTGGGGATGCTCCACACCTGGAACGCCTTTGTCTCGTAAGTTCAATTTTTAGCCCCTTTTATTTTCATCCTTGGTTGATGCTCGTTGCCATGTTTAGTTTTGAATTAATTTTTACAACCATCCCAACATATTACACGATCCGTCGAATAAAATACAATCCCGCTACATTCTGCCTCATTATCATCAAACCACTAAAATATTTTATTGATCATCAAACTATAAAAATACGTATATAGATTATCTAGCACATAACAATAGTAAGTATACCTATATTTATAATCGATGTTTTATCCTAATCTATCACCTACATATATCATGTGATTTGTGACAAATAGAGAAATACCCAATACATAACTAAGAATTTTATTTAATCGAACACCTTGTCGGTCACATATCCTATTTTCATTTATATGTTATTTTGATAAAAAGCCGACACGACGAAAATATAAAATGTAAAAGAAAAAAATATATAGTTCAGTTTTCCCCTAACTTGTTGGAAATGTCGGATGTATCAAGTTTCATCAAATAGCAATATGGATGACGTGTCAGCAAATTTAATTTGGTTTTTACTTTTTAATTAACAGATCCGCTGACTGCAGGCATACGAGTTATATGAGACTCGAATAAAAGTATCCTGTTGTATCTATTTTTGAATAAAATTTCTGATAATCTTTCGACAAATGAGATATTTAAATTCAT
This sequence comes from Lumnitzera littorea, assembly GCA_024138015.1. NCBI lineage: Eukaryota > Viridiplantae > Streptophyta > Magnoliopsida > Myrtales > Combretaceae > Lumnitzera > Lumnitzera littorea. The sequence goes on along the minus strand of JAMXBB010000009.1, from coordinate 13,104,894 downwards.
GTATGAAAAATTAAGCACATATTGGATCAGTTTTTTCTATGATTAAAAAAATAATAAAAAATGTATATAACTTTATGTACTTCACCATAACTTTGCAAGATATTTTTGTGAATTCAGGGGCTTTTTAGTAAATGGAATTTTTTTTAACTAAAATCGTTTCGGTTGTTTTATGTGTCTAATCCAGTGATTGTTGAATAATTTTTTAAATGGAGTTAAAATTTTTATGTAGTTTGCCTTACATATGATTATATCTTTTATATTTTCTACACCATAAAGATATGGAAATCTAGATTCTGATTGAAGCACTAGAAGAATCTTTTTGGATCTTTTAATATCGATAAGTTATTGTTTCGCTCTTGGATCATGAAAGAAGATCTCTGGGAGCTCATTTTCGGATCCTATAAAGAAACACTATAAGGATCTTGAAAGAAGATCTCTGACATTTTCTATTTTGTTTTTCTTCTACCTTATTTATGCAGCTGAGACACCACCAGACGATTTCAACAAATTTTCCAAGAGAAAATCATCAAGCGAAAGCATGGAACGAGAACAGCCTAGAATTCCCACTGTTTACGATTGGTAATTTTTCATTCATCCATAGTCTTATCATTAATATAGAAATATTTAATAATTAAACAATTCAACACTCCTAAATCGTGATAAGTATTAATAATAATATCTAATTTTTAAAATACTATCATTACATTTTCTTTTAATGAAATTTTATTAATATTTACCTACTATCATTTATTTACATAACGTCTTATTTATTTACATAACGTCTTAACGTAGCTTTAGTTTTTCTTATATAATTGTACGGAGGAAAAAGAAAAACCGAACTGTATTAAACCGGCATAACTTGCTTGTGAATTTCGTATTAAATATTTGACTTTCCCAACGAAGCGAACGAAAAATGCTGTAAATATATAACTATATGTTATATGTGATAATATGTGATTGACAACAAAACAAATGGTGGGGACAATGATGGATCATTACCGAGAAAATCTTGTCTAACCTTACAAATGTTGCTTTACCCTAAACAAATTGTCAAAAGTCTTTGTCCTTTGTTTTGGAGCTTTTGGAAAGATAACATCGAATCTACACATCTAGGTTTCATGCTTGAGAAGGCATTATCCCTATCCTCTGATGTGTGTCTATCTGTAGTTTTTTCATGTAAATACTTTTCAAATGCATTATTGTCCTAATCCGGATTCTATTCGTACTTTTTCTAATTACATATTATTGTATATAAATAATATATATAGTATGTATACTACTTTTTTTTTATTTTTCCAACTTATATAATGTCATACGATTAAATGAAACATAAAGGAGAAAACATTTAAATTAAAAAAAAAAAAAAAAAACTTTTTCCCTTACATAATATTTGACTAATTTTATCAAGTTTTTGCTTGATTTTCAGGATTGTAATCAGTGCATTGGATCGTTGAGGAAAATATGACGACTTTCGTTGAGAAATCGGCAATGTAAAACGCTCTCTTTTTTTTGGGTTCCCTCCTTAGTTCTGGATGTAGTATAGCTATGTTGCCATCTTCCAGTATTTTGTACTTTTACAAATCTTGTAAATATATGAACAACGTTTGTTTTATTTTGTTTTTACAAGTAGCGTTAACTCTAGAACTAACTTTGAGCATACTAACTACGGGGTTGATTATCGCAATGTATGTAACTCTAAGAAATCTCCATTCCCCATATGCCAGCTTCTTTAACCTTCTAGATGTCATGGTTACTCTTACTTGATTAGTATGGTAGCTTTTAGGGATGATAGTATCCAAGATTAATCGTGTAGAAGATCCTATCCTCTATCCTACCTAAATTTAGAATTGAAATCTACTTGATAATTGTTGTCAATAGGATTTTGCTGATAAAGTTTGATGCGGTTGGGCCTTGCACAGACATGTTTATGGGTCGACAAAAGAAAGTATAGTGAGGGGCATAAGGGTACTGTTCAACGTAGTCACTCTAATACTTAAGTCAGTAGGAGTTTATAGATGAGAAAATAAGGGAGCTAGAGAGCTTAGAGTAGGCAAAGTGCACAAGGGAGTTAAGATGCCTTACCGTTGAAGTGCTTGGGTTGTTTATAGAGAAGGATTGCCAAAAATCTAAGAACATGTATAGCATGTTAACATGTCCACTGAATCTGGTAAGTGGAATTGTGGTAACCATTGTATTCTGATAATATAGGAGCTTTGTTATTGACTAAGTTTTGGAGCTTTATCCACTTGGCTTATAACCATTATGACAATCTTGGTGTGAGGCTGGATGCTAGATAGTGTTTAGTTCCTGTTTAGAAGCTCCTTAGGCAAGTCGGTCATTAGATAAGGTAGATTGGTTAATTGAAAACACGTCGGTCTTAGGCCTAAACAAGTCGGCCCAAGGTATAAAGAGGTTAATATGGGATAAGGGACTTATGTCCAAAATCTCTTATCAACAGTTAACTTTTCCCCTAAATAAGTCAGTCATTAGGTAAGGCAGATTGGTTAATGGAACACACGTCAGTCTTGGGCCTAAACAAGTTAGGCCAAAGTATAAAGAGGTCGTTATGGGCTAAGGGACTTAGGTCCAAAATCTCCTATCAATAGTTGTCCAACCCCATCATCTACCCTACCCTACTGTCCTACCTATCTAGTCTCATTGCCTAATAAGGTAGAAAGGAGAGCTAGAAGTCAAATGGGTTCCTCATGTGCATAGTTGAGCTGAACTTGGAAACTCAAGCTTTATACCATGAAGTGCTTGGTGCTAAAAGAGCAATGAAATATCCATGATGCTATCATCAGTAAAGTGATCGGATTGAGTTGGCAAAGCGCTATCTAGGTGAGGATGGTGGTAGAGCTGTTGTGTTAGGTTCAAGATCTCTCCTGGAATGGTTGTCTTTACATACTGAGCTATTCAGACATTACCTAATGTAGGGTGATCATGAAGTGGGGACCGTGGGGATCAAGTGCCAAGCTCATCAGACAAGATAGGGTATTGTCCTAAGAAAGTGTAGACCCTATCTGTAAAAGGTGACACATGACTGTACCGAGGTCATGTCCCCCTCAAGCCGAGTAACTTTTAGTCCTTCAGGCTGGATGGGGAGTTTCTTTTTTCAAGTTGTCTAGTGATGGGATGTCTTGTTGTGTGGAGGAGATGCCCATAACGTAATTAATATGACTTGACAACTATCACATTAGTAGAGCTATGCATGCAGTTAAAACTATCTTGACCAGGAAATTATAGCCATTTAATTCAAACAACTACTACGTGGAAAGATCTGGACGAGGGAGTTGTCAAATCGAATTGGTTTCCAATAACCATAGGTTGGTTTTCCTAAGAAGCAAAGCCTATAAATACCATTGAGGTCAGCATTTTGCACACTGTAACAACCAATAGCATTTTCTTAAGTTCTTAAGTGCCTTTACAACTTTAGCACTCTTCTCTTTCAGCATTTCTTCTTCTCACTTCATTCTCACAGTCTACTGTCGTCATATTAGGTTCGGGTAAATAACCAATTACTTTACCTGAGCTGGAGATGCTAAGGGAGCCCATTCCCCCTTCAACCATGGTAGGCAAAGCTTTATCCACATCGTCACAAGAAGCGGATGATTTTTTGAAGAATTTGGAGGAAGTAATGGACAAGGTATGATGTAGATTGAGGCCAAATGTAGGGATAAGTCTAAGTTTGCAGAAAGCACTAAAAAGTGATAGAAAGGTGCGAAAACAACAAAAAAAGTAAAAGATAAGCAAACCTACGAATAGCTCCACAAATACGATGGATCAATAGAATTTCTGATGACTCGTATCATGACTTAATATGATGTACAAGGTGGTCCGATGAGGTTACTTGTTGCTTAGCTTTACTTAAGGATTAGCATAAGAGTGAAGTAAGTATATACGCTAACAAGAGCAAGGTTCATAAAGAAGTATATTCAATATATTGATGACGATGATGAGATCATTGTAGCTACATATATAGTAGGTATTTATCTTTAAAAAACTAGGGCAACCTACTTAAAAATAGAAAAGACTAAAAGAGTATTATCTAAAAGAAGCAATATAGAAGGAATAATAAAGGTATAATTGAAAATACAACAAAATGAGCATTTTGTACGAAGTATTTTGTCACATGGTTACTCAAATATGTAGCTCATTATGGGTAGATGGCTTTTTGGTAGAAAAGATAATTCTGTACGATCAATTTGGTTTTTGCCAAGCTGAAGTGCTTAGCAAGGGTGGTAGGTCGAGTATGCTTAGCTAAGCAGATAATTCTTTTGAGGTGAATTCACCTCAAACACTTTCAATATGGCTCAGATTCAAGTTAATTGAGCCGATGGTCGGATAAGTCGAGAAGATGTTCAAGTGCAGTTCAGGTCGGCAGCTAGAGATGAATGATGAGTGCGAAATAGTTTGGCTCAACTAAAGCATCAAGTCGGTAGACTACAGTAACTTAGACTCCTCAATGGTGGGTCTTAAGGAAAAAATTTGCCTAGCCATGCTTTCTAGCCTTTGGGCTCAGGCACAGGTTAAGGGTCTAGTAATCTGATTCCTATCAAGGTGTCCATCATTGTAGCTCTTCTCCAAAATGCGTATCTTGACGATGGGAAGATGACAAGGACATAAAGGACTCATACATGAGTTCGGATGCTGATGCCCCTATACCTTAAAGCCAAAGGATGTTAATTATTGTGCAAAAAATTACATTATTAAGAGTGGCATGAGATTGCTTGTGCTTACTATCAAAGAGAGAGTGACACTGATGTTAAGGAAGCACTTCTATGTGTACAAGAAGTTCTTCGAATTTGGTACGAGGCTTCCCTTTATTGAGTTTGAAAAGGAATTATTTAACTACCATAGAGTTTTCCCTATATAGATCACTCCTAATAGGTAAAGGATCATGGCCATGTGCAAATGCCTAGTAATTTGGGCGATGCCACAACTATTTCAACATTACTTCTTATAGAAGTCATACAAAGGGTAGTTGTACCTAGAGAACCATCTTAGGAGGAAGTTATTTTGTAGCTTAGACTTGTCTATCAAGCACTAGAATGACAAGTTCACGGTCGCAGAGTTGCTCGAAGGCACTAATTTTGGGACCCAGTAAACCCCTCTAATCTAAACTGACCAATCAAGAAGTTAGGTTCTAGCGATATAGAGGCATAAATGGAGATCAATGCCTTCATTAAGTCGAGGCATGGCAATTCGAACAACTTTAAGGGTGCTGTTTAAAAGTGCTTTATTGAGCCAATCAGTAAGTTATTCCTAAGGATGGAGAAGGCCATGCTAAAGAAATGGTGAGGAGGTATTGACTCTGCATCTTGTCATGTTTGGATCCTTCATCGTATTAGTGCAAGCTTAAAATGGGTCATTATAGCCGTTATTGTTGTAGAAAAAGGGTTCTTACTTGCCCATGCTTGATATAACTAAGCTAATTGGGTTTTTTTTTTTTTTTTTTTTTTTTTTTTTTTTTTTTTTTACCATTGTTATACTAATCAATGTATGTCTTTTGTAGGTGAAAGATTATCTCACCTGAGTGGATTCAACCTCCTATAGAGGAAGAAGGTTAAGGTGAAGCCCTAAAGGCAAACAACATTAGAAAAGGTCCATACTACTAAGCGAAAAACTACTGATGGGATTAGTTAGGGGGAAACAATAATTTTGGATGCCATCCCCCTACTACCCCCATTGTCAAGCCAGTGACATCTGCTCCTTTGACCACTATTGTTTAACCACCATTAACCACTCCACAAAAGGTACCAGTGTCCTCCTCTTCCACTGCTTCTGAGGTGATTCTCCCTGTTACTAATGAAGGTTATGTTGATCTAAAGTGAAAGGCTATTGAAGGGCCCAAGGTGGTTAAGGAGACGTCAAAGAAGGCTTAAGATGAGTTATCTATCCTACTAGATGTGGAACAAAGCACCAAGGAGATTTAGAAGGTGAAGGTTGCCGACCTTCCCAAGCACATCTTGCAAAGCGTCCGATCAAATGGTTGATGCCTTACGGGTCGAGATAGAGCAATGTCTCCAAATGGGGGAGGTGCTCAAGAAGTTTAAAGTCATATACACTTCTCGAAACACTCCACTCCCCAAGGATAATGAAGCCACAATCAGGGTAAGTCATTGTGGTTGATGTAGAACATCTATGTTGTGAATGGCCTCTCTCATCAAGACTTAAGTTATCAAGCCATGCTGGGCTCTTATACCTCAGCAAATTGGGCGGCCTTAGAGAATGATTAGGAGAAGTTCCCCAATACTTCGAACTTCATGAGATACTTACACACCTTGGGAAGACAGGTGAGCAACATATTCTAAGGCTTAGTGATTAGTGCTTTACATATGGTGATACTCTAACTGATGTCATTGTTATGTTTGCAGTATAACGGCCTTATGCTGAAGTGGTTCAAGCACATTGATATCAATGTTGAAAAGGTAAAAGGCATGAAGGTAGAGCTTGCAATAAGGAAAGCTCATCACAAGGAAGCAGAATTTCAATGTTTTGGAAAATCTAATCAGTATAAGTCTTTATTGCAATAGGCTAAGGAGATGGAAGCTGAACTAGAGAAGCTTCATAAGGAGGAAGAAAAGGCCTATAAGAAGGTAGCTGCTGAGTACATTGAGCTTCGAAGGCAATTAGAGGTAAAGTAGGAATTGAGGGCCAAGCTCGAGAAGGAGCTAGGCAAAAAAGAAAGGTCGGACTAAGTTCAACTCTTGCAACCAAGAGCTCAATACTGAGATAGCTAAGATGAAAGATAAGCATGCGTTAGTTAAGTACTTATTAATGAGCTTGGCCAAGCAGAAGGGAGAGTTGGAGAGAAAAATCAAGGGCTTAAGGAAGGAAGTTGGCAATATGAAGGAGTGTATCACTAGCTTGGAGACAAGTGAGGTCTGTACCTCATGGTGGAGGGGAAATTGAGGAAGAAATTCTAAGAAGACTTCTTCCAAAGCGATGAACAACATGACAAACGCGAGGACATTGCAGTGGAGTCAAGCCAAAGTATTACAGATACAATATGTGAGTTCATCCAAGCTTGGATTTAAGCATTTTGGATTTCTTGGATGGCTCCACCCATACAAATGAAAGAAAGGTTAAGCAAGTCGCATAGGCCACATCTCTGACATTCGACCCACCAGCAATAAAAGCCCCTAAGAATATACCTCCTCCTTCTTCTCAACAGTCTACTTAATGCCTAGCCTTAATAGAAGGTTAAGATTCGTTTATGTTGGTTGCTATGTCAGGTAGTGAACAACGAACTAATCCTCCTCCTCCCTCTCCTAGAGCAACCCTTAAGCCAGCGTCCATGGATTAACCCTTTGAGCTACAAATTGAAGCATTAGACTTTTCTAATATATCTGAGTTAGTTGATTGGAAATGAAGAGCGTAGAACTTGTTAATTCTTTTTTCCTTTTTTTTTTTTATTTGGTTCTTCTTCTTGTCTTCTAAAAATATAGAATGTATAAACTCATTCTCCACCTAGGCATGTATGCTAGTATATTACTTTTGTATTGTAAAAAGGAATGAAATGAAACATCTATTACCCTTCCTCCTACCTCTTGTTACTATTCTTTATATTTTGTAGTACTTAGTATAATATCTCATAAATCAACAATCAAGATATGAATATCTAAATATTAGGAAAACGCCTTATCCTTATATAATTAAAGTCAATAGTTGATCTAAGGTATTTAGGAAAGTAAATCGATTACGCTAGAAACTTACAAGAAACTTGATAACCCTAATTGAGGAATCCTCATATGTTTGGAAATTTATAATATAATAAGAATATCAAGAATATAATCAAAATAGTGAGACTTTACTCTATATAAAACCCTAAAGTCAAATTTAGGGCAATCGTACCTAAATTTAGGGTTTTCAAAAAAAGTTATCCGATTAAGTACAAACTTTACCACTAAGTTAGAAAAGTTAATTGAAATGACCCAGTAAAGTTACATTTAAAAAATAATGACCAAAAATCCTAATTTTAGCCTTAAAAGTATCATTAATCATTATAGTGTAAAATTGATCGAAACACCTAAGGCTAAGCTCAAAATGTGATAAGGACTTAGAAATAAGTTAATTAAGTAATAAAAGAAAATAATATAGCATAATATACTATATGAGTATACACATATTTTTATAAGTATACTGGGTATATATAATAAATATACCGATAAAATAACTTAAAATTATATAATTATGCATAATAAGCAATAAAATCGCAAAATTAAGTAGAAAAATATCTTAAAAATAAAAGATATACTAGAAACATGATTACACGTATATAATTACTCATTATATGTATGATATATATATATAGGATACATGCCCGTATATTAACAAAATCATCAAATACTAATATAAAATACCAAAATACCTTAAAATATTATCTAAAAATTATTAAATAAAAAATAAAAAAATGACCTAAAATATGATTGGATAAAACGTGGAGTAGCTTAAAAAGGATAAGCAGCTGCATCAAAAGCAAATTTATAAAAAATTGACAACTCCTACTACGCGTTTTTTAAGGAAAATATTAAAATAAATTACTTAATAATTAAGAAAAAATTTCAACCAACCTAAAACACTATAAATAGGGTCCTAAGACTTAGATTTCATGTTTTGGCAACCAAAAATACTTAAGAAAAATTCGAAAAAATTTTAGAAAATTTTGATAAAAAAAAATAGGAAAAAATAGAGTAAGGGCCAAGCTAGGATAGTTCCCCAACCATTCGATGATCTAATGTAGAGCCTCATCACCAACTAGCAGAGCCACCATCAACTAGGCTGGTTGACAACCCCTCTTCAGCCAATGGTAGCCAAAGCTTCGATGAACTCAAGTTTCGAGTTTCTGCCCCGTTTTTTTCTATTTTTGAAAAATTATTAAATTAATTAGGAAAAATGTAAAAAAAAAAATTAATTCCTTGGTTAATTTATATGTACTTTCATTCCGTAAATTTATTTTTACAAAATTAGGAGTATTTAATGTACTTGCTTAACAAATACACAATTCATCCAAAATTTGAAATTCAAAATAAATATATTAAATGATGTAATTTCTAGTTCAAAATTTTTGTGTAAGATACTTATGATATATATATTATTTCTATGTAGCCCAATTTTTTTATTTGAATATTTTTAATATTTATTATATTTTTTGGCCTAAAAATACTTGAAATTAAGCTAAAAATGTTAAATAAATAGGATTTATGAAATTAAATAGTGAAATTGACCTATACTGATTTCTAATGAAGTATAATCATGTTAGGATAATTTGAAAATAATTTTGTGCAAAAAGAATCACATTAGGGTAATTAAGTGTAATTTAAGGATAAAATTGTAATTGCGAATATATAGGCGATGAATCGATAACAGGAAACTAAGTGATGTCTAAATTCCACATATTTTTAGGAATCTATAAAAATTTTTGAAAAATTATTTGGTAACTTGAGCTATTTATTACAAATTTACATAATAAAATAGCTTAAATAACGAACTAATACCTAATTATAGTAATAATAGGTTAAAATATGATAAATAGTTGAATAAAAAACTATCTATATGTATACTGTTTAAATTTGATAAAATTATATTTTTAATATATTTAACGATATTTTGATGACTAGATATGTTACATGTGTATTAAGGTTAGATAATATCCATATTATAGAGCTATGTTGATAAATTATGTAAAATATAGTTTAATTATATAAAATGCATCTAATATGATAATATTTATTTTAGATATGTATAACTACATCAGAAATTCGAACTATTCGTTAAAAGTTATCTTTAGAAATAGAACTCGTAATACATGCTGTTGAGTTTGTACGAACTAAATGACACTATTTTTACTAAAATCGGTTAATCTTAAGTAATATAACTTATATCTCTATAATATTATAAGAATTTACATATCACTATAGCCTTACCGTAATTGAAATATGATTTAACAAATTAAAAATATGTTTCGATATGATTGAAACAATATATTATACGTAATAGTATAATTATGTATATTATTAATAAGTAATAACTTGACCTATATAATAAAACTATATATTATTATTATAATGTACTTTAAATAAGACCCTAATGTTTTCGTAACTACTACAAAAACTAAATTTAGGTTTTGTATATATAGGGCCTCCCAATGATCAAACCGTTGATGGTACGAGTTTTCCGAAGGGAGCATTAAGATAGGTAAGTGGGATCAATGCTTTACATCATTTTAGGATGTTATTTCAGAATATTTGGAGATTTTGATATATATTGGCTTGTAATTGTAGTTAGCTATTTGTGCATATGCAGCGTTTATAGTTGGGTTTTGATTTGTTGTGATGGGAGTTGAGCTCCATGATATGATTGTTTTATGAATATTATCATGCTTGAATTGTTTGAGCTTGGTTGATCACTTTAAAAAGATGAACTAACCCAAACTCAGCTTAATATCTAACTTGATATGCATCGCAACACACTAGAGGTAACAACTAAGATTCTCGGGCCAAACATAGACTCCCTTCAATGAGAATAGCTAAAATGGTTCTTTCCCCACCCTTAGCTGAACTAAGCGATAGGAGAGGAAGTCGTGATAAAGTTGGGGGCCATGGTTCGAAGGTAGTTACGGGAGGAAAGTATTCTTCATTACATAAGCCCCGGTTTGGTTTTGATCCGTAAGTGTGTGACATCAATCTCTTCAACTAGAATCAGAGAGGAGGCAATTTCTTTGATCTCACGACGGACCGGATAACATCGTACGATGGTATTTGCTTATATATACATTGCATCTAACCAACTTAATTGAAAACCTTGCTTGTGATGTGCTAAGTACATACTTCTGTCTTTACCCCACTTATTGAGCAAGTTGTCGCTCATTCCCTTATAGTTTGTTTTATAGGTTTCAAATGGATTACAAGTATCTAACCAACACCAAAACACTAGTAAACTGAGACAGGAAGTGAGATGCAACAAGAAATGGCTGGTTATTGACTTTAGTATTAACTTTTTATTTTTTAAGGAAAACTACATAAGGCTCCTAAAAGGGCTTGGTAGTTTTCAATATTTTTGTCTATATGGGAAATGATAGGTACCTGTGAGATTTACTACTACCTTTTATAAGGTCAAATTACAAGTTTATTCTTATAAATTATTTCAAAGAATTACTACATAGGTTTATATTAAATGAGTATCGAATTAGATGCTTCAAAAGAGTAAAGTCAAGTATGCTTAGTGTGAACTAGGTCTAAGATAATAGCTGTAAAGACAGTTTCTATCTTAAGATGGCTCACACGGTGAGACTATTACGATTTTACCTTTTCGAGGTGTGACACTGGCCATTGGTGGCCTAAGCAACTTTGTTTGTGAAGAGTTATGGCTACTCTTTGATAAGACCATTCAACAGTGAATGGTTTAGGTCACTTAGGGGAGTTAAGCTAGTGGTATTCCGACTAACATGGAAGGAGTTCTACTGTTGTGTGAGGGAATGCTTCTTGCTGCCGAGGTTACTCAAAGGGGTTAGGTAGGTAGTGTTTTGACTTGCCTATGCCTGAAAAGGTGAGGTAGTCAAGAGCTTTTATAAGGCTTGACCAATGTAAGTCTGTTCATCCATCGTTGATAGGGACTAAAAGACTAAAATAAAGATAAAACTTAAGTAAAAAGTGAAGAAAGAGTGATTGAGGAGTGAACTTTGTTTTATTAATAACTAATGAATACATGGATTACAAATACATAAGTTACTCAAAATATAGTTTAAGATTGTTAACGCTCCATGTTCGTAAGAGGAGCTCGTTGTCAAGCCTTTCAAGTCTGTACACCCTATTCCCTAAGATTTCTTTCACTCCTACAAACTAGGTCTTTGACCTTGAACTCCTGATGTCTAACCTTCCTATCATAATATCGAGCTGCCCCATGTTAGTAAGTGGCTATACAAGTTGTTACTAGGTCTTGTACCTCTTTTATCATGACTACGTTGGCCCGTAGGATGGACTCATTCACAAGTACACCGAAGGTCTGGGTTCTAATATTGGGGAGCTCTAATTCTATAAACAGGAGGGTCTTTGAGCTGAAAGATAGATGGAAAGGAGTTTCGCCTGTTAAGTTCGATGTATGGTTAGGTACCCTTAGAGGATGCTCAGAAGCTTGTCTACTTATTTAACATATACTAGGTTTACCCTCTTCTTAATGCTCTCAAGGATAATCCAATTGGTCGCCTTAACTTGACCATTTGATTATGGATATGTGATTGAAATGAAGTGGGCAATGATATGGTGATTGTTTAATACAAAGCTCCCTAAACTTTGGATTGTTGAAATGTTGTTTGTTATCCATTATGAGGCATAGAGGACTCCAAATCTGAAGAGGATGTTGTTGCGAACAAAATAATCCATGTTATATCGATAACTTGACCATAGCCTTGATCTCAACCCATTTAGTAAAGTAGTCAATTGCTACGATTATAAACCACTACCTTCTTGACGTTTTTGGGAAGGTGCCCAAAATGTTGATGTCCCATTATGCAAAAGACCACGAACTAATTAGTGGCTATAAGTTATAATTAATGGCATGTGTGACTGAGGCATGCTTTTAGCACTACGAGCACTTTTGGGCTATTGCTTTTGCATCTTGCCTCATTATCAGCTAGTAGTATTTGAGTCAAAGAGCTCGAATGTAAAGGACTTCGAACTGAATATGATTGCTATACACGTTGGCATGTAGCTTTTCTATGACACGTAGGCCCTCCTCAAGGTGAGGCACCTTAAGAGCAGGAGGCTAACCCCTCTTCGATAGAGGAAGCCATCAACTAGGATATAGTTGGTGACATGATATCTCGGCTTCTTAACCTCCTTCTTGTTGGCCAGTATGGTGTCATGGTCTAGGTATTCCTTTATAGGATCCATCCAACTCGGCTTAGTAAGGATCACATTGCACTCTAAGACCTCAACTTTATCTAACCTGATACTCTTGTCTGATAGGTACTTAATATAAATCTTTCTATCATTTACCTCAAGCTTCTATATCCTTATCAAGGCGAGTTTAGACAACCAGTCAATGCTAAATTCTCTATTCGAGGAATCTTAGTGATATTCATGAATGGAACTCGACTAAGAGGGCCTTCACTTTCTGCAAATACCTTACCATGGACTCTACCTTAGCTTTATATTCACCCTAGGCTTACCAGACAACAAGTATTAAGTTTGAGAATACCTCCAAATGTTCAACATCAATCTCTTTAACTAACTTAAGACCAGTGATTAGGGCCTCATATTCAAATTCGTTATTACTTGTGTTGAAATCAAACTTAAGGGCATAAAAAATTGTGGTCTTATGTAGCCCAATGAGTATTAATCTTGTACCTCCTCCTTCTGAGGTGGATGAGCCATCAATATGGAGAATCCATACTGGCTTGTCCTCTCTTAGCGGTACTTCCTCCTCTCCTATGTATTCCACGATGAATTTGAGAAGGACTTATTCGTAACTCGTATTAAATCCTATATACACTAAGCTCTAGCACATATTTCACTATCTATCTAAATGCTTCGAGCTTCTAGAGCACCTATTGGTTGGTTGGTCAATATTATGATCCGATGTGCTTGAAAGTATGGGCGAAGTCGCCTTGCTAAGATCATTACAACTAGGGTGAACTTCTCAATTTTGGAGTACCTGACCTCGAATCCTTTAAGAATATGGTTGATATAATATCCAAGCCTATGCTCCCTTCCTTCAGCCCCGACTAGCATGGAAGAAAACACCCGATTGTTGATTACTAGGTAAAAGTACAAGTCTTCTCCTGGAATTGGCTTTGAAAAAATTGATGGATGCTCCAGAAAGTCTTGCAACTCCAAATGGGTAGCCTAACATTATAAAGTCCATTCAAACCCTTTAAGGTTCTTCAGGATTTTGAAGAACTCTGCACATCGGTCTGTAGTTAAGAAATGAATCTATTCAATACGGCTACCATGTCGATGAGCTTTTGCACTTCCTTCACAATGGAAGGGCGCTTCATGTCCTGTGTGGCACTAATCGTCTTTAAATTGGCTTCTATGCCACGTTGGGTGACCATGAAGCCAAGAAATTTGCTAAAGGCTACCCCAAAGACTCATTTTTGGGGATTAAGCTTCATATCGTATTTCTTCATCCGTCAAAGGCCTCCCACAAATCCTTAATGTGGTTGTTGAACTACCTACTTTTGATAATCACGTCATCAACATACACTTCCATATTACACCCAAACTGGGGCTTGGATAAGTTGGTCACCATCTGCTGGTATGTCACCTCTACATTTTTTAAGGTCAAAAAGCATTACGGTAGAGCAATAAGTACTAAAATCAATGATGAATGAGGTGTAGACTTTATCCTTCAAGTTCATCTTGATCTAGTTGTAACCCGAGAAGGCGTTCATGAAGCTCAATAGTGCATGGCCGATATGGAGTTCACTAACTGGTTAATTCTAAGGAAGGGATAACAATCCTTTGGGCAGGCTTTACTAAGGTCATTGTAATCAACACACATCTACCACTTCTCATTTTTCTCTTTTACTAGCATAACATTTGCTAGCCAGGTCAAATATTTCTCTTTCTACACAAAGCTTACCTTTAGCAGCTACTCTACTTCCTCTTCTATTACGGCTTATTAAGTTAGGGCGAAGTGTCTCTCTTTTTTTTTTCTTAACAAGTTGGATATTCTCATCGATCTTGAGGCTATGGGTTGCTAGGTCGATTGATATGTTAGGCATATCTAACAAAGCCTAAGAAAACTAGTCAACTTAGACCATAAAGCAAGACAATTGCTTCTTTTAGCTTGGGAGGAATTGAGATCTTGACCTTCATGATTTTATTAGGATTGTTGCCAATTTGTACCTTGTTGGTCTTCTCACTTGGCTTGCCTCTGCCAACTAACTTTTCTTGGGGTCCAATCTAGGACTCAAAGACATCATCTCCTCCAGTAGCCTTCACATAAAGCTCCTTACAGAGCTTCTAATCACATCTGCAAATTTCTATCCCAATTAGAGTAGGGAATTTGGCTTTAAGATGGAGAGACAACATGATAACCTTAAAGCTTGTTAAGCTTGGTTATCTTAGTATTACATTATAAAAGGATGGATAGTCTACCACCACAAATTCTACAAGTTGCCCGACAATACTATCATCATATCTAAGCTCCATGCCGAAGGTGATGATACCCTTAGGTCAAACAATCCCCCTATTGAAGCCAATCAAGTCGTGGTAGTATGGCTTCATTTGTACAGGTGGCTTTTTTCTCATCTTGTCATATGTGTACTTGAAAAGAATGTTAGTGGAGCTATCAGTGTCCACAATTATTTTTAGAACCTTGAATCACAAGATCCTTACCCCTATTACCAGGGCAATTTACTAGAAAATTGCACATAGTTCCATTTGATCAAGATGTGAATGCTTGTGATCTGCTCAATATAGTGATAGATTTCATGGCCAATGTCTAATCAACACAAATATGCCAACATGAAAGGAGTTCCCTGTTGAGCATTTTTTTCCTTTTCATCTTTAGACATTTTGTTCTATTCCAGCACTTGTGTTCTAATGCTTAGAACCCTTATGATTAATTGGGAGAAAGATAGAAAGTGAGAAAGATGGAGGGATTATTATCCATCAAAAATCGATAGGAATTCTTTGGGGATGGATTGCCTTCTAATAAATGTTCTGTCTCTCATTATTAACATCCAATCCCATGATAATCTTCACCAGAGAAGGAAATAGAGGTGTTACGCCTTTGCCTTTTCTCCCTCACCGACATGACTTTTGATGGGGTATTAGCTCAGCTACTAGAGCTTGACTAACTCCCAAGGTAAGGTCCCCCAACTATAATGTTGATGATGCTGCTAGGGGTTCAATTATTATGGTAGTCATGGTAGTTTTCTTCTTAGGCTTCCTCAGTTTGCTATCTTTAAGGAGCCCATTCGCCATGGACATTAGCGCCAATGATGTATCCCCTTTAGATCGCATCTTCTACAACACTCTTTAATTAAAAGCATTCATCTATGGTATAGTCGTAATCTTTGTGGAACTGACAGTACATATTAGAGTTCCTACATTTAGGGTTACCCCTTATTTTTGTGGGCTTCTAGAGTAAACCCTTACCACGAATTTCCATGTAGACCTAGCCAAAAGGCTAGTTAAGGGGTGTATGTTGTGAATACACCAGAATAGGTGGCAAACGCTTCTTATCTTTAGGGTTACCTCCATTAGTGTATCTAGGAACCTTACCGCTAAGGCAATCCCTAACAAATCTTTTATCCTTTTGTTTTTATCCTCTCAAATTCTCCATATTGACTTCACTTCTAATGCTTATGTTATCTGTTGGTCTATGTACTTCTAAGGCTTTTGCTAGATTCAATTAAGGTTTTAGGCTTGCTCTTTTAAACAAAGCAGAAGAAGTCACCGAACAACCAAATGCCGAGCTAGACGGCATGAACAACTATTCCTTCGTCCAACGAAAGGATCTCAATCATAGCATTATTGAACCATGCTACAAATTCATGAAGAGTTTCCCCTTCCTTCTATCAGATTAGGTATAAGGATGACGTGTCCTTAAGTGGGGGCTTACTAACCCAAAAGTGTAAGTTAAAACAACAAGCAACCTCTTTGAAGGATGAGATGGAGTTCTTAGGGAGGTGGTTGAAACACATTCAAGCTACCTTCCTTAGAATGTCTGGGAAGGCCTTGCATATGATAACATCCCCATAACCGTGGAGATTCGTGAGAACATGAAAATGAAGAAGCTAGTCATCCAGGTCACCAACTCCATCGTATTGGTTTAAGGTAGACAATTTAGAATCAAAAGGAAGGACCACATCTTGGACCCCCTTAGTGAAAGGAGCCTTGCTGTCGGTAACTTAGCCAACGCCCTCAATGGCTTTGCCCTCTTGCTTGTTGGATAGCCTTTTCACCATTTTATAGAGCTCATTCAAGTTGGTGTTATCAATCGGATGGCATCCGTGGGCAATCAACTGGGTATCACCCTTATGAAAGTTAGCCACTTATTCGTTGCCAGCAAGAGGACAATCGTAGGTAGCTACAAACCACACCTGCTACAACTGGACAGTAAGGTATAGTTAATGTAAGCCCTAAAGTTAAGCCAAGTAACCGTAGAATTGAACTTAGAATCCAAGGTTTAAGGCGATCGATTAAAGGATCCAATCAAACCCAAATTATAAACTATTGAGAAAAATATTAGTAAAAATGACCCCGTAAACTTAAATTTAAGAAAATAAGTAGTAAAATAGGAGACTATAAAATTTTCAAATTTTAAGCATAATAATTGCTAATTACCGAAAAGGCGAAAAATGTAATTTAATAACTAATAAATTACTAGAGATAGATTATATGTATACTAAAAATTTTAGAATGACCAAAATAATAATTAGGAATATTCACGTGTACCCTACATGTATTTACGTGTAGATAAAAATACGCGAAATTACCTAAATTGGCCAAAAACTAAGCAAATAATTAAAGAAAATTATAAAATAATTATGGAAAAATCAGAAAAAATCAGAAGAGGATAAGATGAATCAAGGTCAGGTCATGGCATGTCAGGATGAGCAAAAGAAAAATCAACCAATAAAATTTGAACAACCTAAAAGCCAAAAATCAAGGAAATTGAGCAAAGCCTTGTCAAATTAATGCATATTAATTACAACAATTGTCTATAAATAGGGGAAAATTTTTCAAAAGTCATTTGGTTAGTTTAGCATCTGAGAAAAATAGGAACACTGAAAAAATCGAGAGAAAATCCAGAAAATAAAAAAAGAAAAGAAAACTGTGCAGATTGGGTAAGTGAACCAAACCCACCACTCACCACTACCTAGGACCGAACCACCACCACCCTACACTAGAACCATCGCCTGGGCCGGCCGACAACCTTGGACTGGGTTTGGACGACCAAAAAGCTTCGAACCGGTTAGTCATTTATTTACCCCAATTTTTGAATAATTTTGTAAAATTAGTTATTTTTCCCAGAAAATTATGAAACTTGTTATTCTGAGGTTTTATTGTATGTAGATTTAGGAAAAAAATATTTATTTAGTTTAATTATGTCTGAAAATATAGGGTCCTTAACAAATTGTTCAAAACCGAGCATGATTAAATTGGAAAATAAATAGGCTTAGGAGTGTAGTTTGGAGCTCAAATTTTTTCTGTAGGATGCTTATATGATGTTACACAGTGCTATGAAGCTATTTTTTTAAAATTAATTTTCAAAATTTTTAAGTTAATTTTTAGCCCTAAAATGATGGAAAAATTGGGTGATTTGGGGTTAATTAGGTGATTAAGATATTAATTACTGATTTAAATATTAATTATATGTTTAGGGATGTTAATCTCTGAAGTGAAACCCTAATCCTAGCCTTTGGAGTATTAAGTATGGTTAATTAGGGAAATTAGGTAAGTAATATAAGAAATCAGTAATATGTGAAAGTGTAAATTAATAAATCTAAAAAATAGGGTTATTTAGATAATATTATAATAGAAATCAGAAAAAAATAATAAATCTGAAATAACATTTAATTTTAAGTAAATGTCTCAAAATGTAAGATTTTCACACATCGGGAATAAATCCGATACCCTAATTAGGACTAGCGTGTACCGAATAGCTTAGAATACTAAATAAAGACCCAATAGGATATTTGAATACTCGAGCTTAATGTGATTAATTTCACATTAGGATTCGAGCATGTTTAGGATTTAGAAATCGAACTAAAACCTAATTTAGAAATTGATGCGGAAACCGAAATCGAACCCGAACCTAACCCCAAACCTAGAATAATTATAAAAGACTTAAGACCTAAATAATTAGGTATATTAAACCCTAAACCAAACATAACAATAAGCGTTATAGGATAAATGAACCTATAATAGTTATATGAAAAACCGAAACCACGTTTATGTTATAGGGATGATCGGCGATGACTTAAGCAAATTGGACCTCGAGTGAGTGAGCGAGCGAGGAGTCGAGGTAAGTTGGGATTAATACGATGTTGTATTTTGGAGGCTTAAGATTATGCTTGGTTGTGCTTGTTAGATAGTTGAATGTGTACATGTGCTTGATTATGGGTGATGCTATGACTTTGTTTGTTGCTCTGGCGCGTATTGTATAAATTGTATGAAAAGATTGATCACCCTAAATGGGACTTAATTAAATATCCGACCAGTAATCATAATCGGACATGCATGGCAACCCGTTAGGGGAACTTAGGACTCTCCGGCCAAATACCGACCCCTTCGGAAGGGATAGCGCATGATTACAAAATGGTCCCTTCTTCATCCTCAGTCGAACTAAGTGACAGGAGAGGAGGTCGCGGCGAGGGTGAAGACAGTGGTTCGAAGGTAGTCGCGGGAGGAGCAAGGTCTCCATTACACAAGCCTGGGTTTGGTCGTAAGCTGTTGTATTAACGGCAACTCCTCAACCCGGATTAGAGCAGGCGCAATTTCTCTAATCTCACGACGGGCCGGACAACGTCATGCGATGGCATTTGCTTGCATATGCATTGCACCTAATAAGTGATTGAAAACCTTGTTGTGTGTATGGTATAGTTTTAAGTCCTCTGTCCTAACTTACTAAGCTGTGGTTGCTCACATCCCTATAGACGTCGTGCAGGTGCTGGCTAAGAAGCGACAAACAACTACTCCAAAGCTAGCAACTGCTGGATCCTAGGGAGTGAGGAAAAACATGTGAAGAATAAACTCACATTTTTAAGGTCCAAGTTTTTATTTTAGAATTATTTTTTTATTTCCGAATGATGTAATAACTAGGAAATATACTATAGAGAAATATTATAAACTTTAACTGCAATAACTGAATTATAACATATATATAATTCCTCACTTTTATAGGTAAATGATTTATTTAAATTACAAATTGTTTACTTCAAAGCAGGTTAGTCGTGAACGCCTTGTGTGGATCAGGTCTAAGATAGCGGTTGTAAGGCCAACTTCTATCTTAGGATGGTTTACACGGCGGGGCTGTTATGATTCTGCCGCTTCGGGGCGTAACAGTTGAGGTGCCCGATTCTCCTCTTAACGAGTGTGGCAATTCTAGTCGCCTTAGGTATAGAAAGCATCTATGAGGGAAGGCACCCTACTTTGCCTTTCCAATTTGTCCAACTTAGCTTTTATCTCTTTGTTTGAGCCTTCGCCTCAATATTTTTTTTTTTAAAGAACATCTTAAGGGTCTTCTTAAGTTTCTTTAGTTAATGTTGGTCAACAAAGGCTTAGTCATCGACTAGGTTAGCAATCCTCAACATGATGAGCCAAATGAGAAAGGTTCATTGGGAAAGTAAAGTAAGGTAGTAGGGAGTCTAAATGAGAGTATGAGCTAGTTTTCCATAAACGATGCCAAATGACGTCAATAGGATTCTACCAATAAAGTTTGATGTGGTTAGGCCTTGCGTAAACATGTTTATAGGCCTCCAAAAGAAAGCATAGTAAAGGACACCTAGGTGTTATCCGATGTAGCTACTTCGATGCTTGAGTCAGCAAGAGTTTGTAGTTAAAAAAGTAAGGGAGCTAAAGAGTTTAGAGGAAGCAAAGTGCGCAAGGGAGTCAAGATGCCATACTATTGAAGTGTTAGGGCTATTTATCAAAAGGGACAACCATAAATCTAGGAACATTTACCACATTAATATGTGTACTAAATTTGGTAAGTGGGATTGTGGTAGCCATTGTGTTTCAATAATATAGGAGCTCTGTTGCTGGTTGAGTCTTGAAGCCTTATTCGCTTGGCTTATGACAGTTACAATCATTCTGGTGTGAAGCCAAATGCTAGATGGTGTTTAATCCTTGTCTAGAAGCTCCTTAGGTAAGTTGTTCATTAGGCATAGGCCCCATTCCAAAATCTCTTATCAGCAATAACCTTTTGGACTATCCTAACTTATACATCATGGGACTTGAAACTTTAATCTTATGGAGGAATAAGGAGTGTCTTCATTTCTTTTCTTGAGATAAAGAGTATTAGTGCATATTATTAGAAGAGGAAAAAAAAAAAACTAAAAAAGAACTTTCCATTCACTTGTTTTTAATGACAAGAGTAATAGGGTATTTATAGGATATAAGATAACTTTTGACTTTCTAAATACTTGAACTATAATTAATAACTTATGCATGAACTAAATACATGACCTTTCACATACTTGATCTTTTAGAAAACTACAAAGTAATTTCAAGACAAATCTAGAAAATTCAAATTACTAATTCTAATACCCCCCCCACCCCGCCTCTTCTAATTTAAAATTTTCTTCTTCCCTCTAAGACATGCTTTTAGCTTTTGAAACTTCTTTAAATTTGAGTTACTTGGTAGAAATATCTGTAACTTGATTTTGAGTCTTCACATAATTGAGCTCCACTTCTTTACTTGTATTGTAATATCTAATAAAATGAAATATTGTATCTATATGCTTGCTTTGTTCATGAAAAATTGGATTTTGAGCTAATATTTATGCAGACTTGTTGGCATTGTAATTTTAGTAGCCTTTTCTTCTAGTGTAAAAAATCTCATTTAATAATTTTCTTAGCCAAATAGTATGAAAAACATAAGAAATGACTACCACATATTCAGATTCACAAGTTAAAAAAGTGACAATAGGTTGCTTCTTTGAACTCCATGAAATTGTGCAATCTCCTAAGAAAAATAAAAAACTAGTGGTGCTTTTCCTAACATCAACATCTCCTATAAAATTGCTATCACAAAATCCCACAAGCTTGAAATCATTAGAAGGAGAATAAAATAGCCCATAGTCCAGTGTACCTTTTAGGTGGCAAAGAACCCTTTTTGTGACTTTCATATGGGTAGAAGTAAGAGCTCCCATAAAATGATTCATCATCACAACTACAAAAAGAATATCGGGCCTTATAAAAGTCAAATATCTCAAACTTCCCACAAGGCTTTTGAAACGAGTGGAATCTTCTTTCTCTCTATCAAATCTTGATAATTTTGCTTCAACCTCCATTGGTATGTTTACAAAATTACAATCAAGCATTTTAATGTTTCCCAACACCTTTCTCACATGGGTTTCTTGAGAGACAAATACACCTTCCTCCATTTGCTCCATTTCTAGGCTCAAATAGTATGACATGAGCCCTATGTAGTCATCTTAAACTCAAGTGACATAGCTTTCTTGAAATCTTCAAACAATTTTGAATTATTATCAGTGAATATAAAACCATCCACATAAAGACAAACAATTAAAATATATCCATTATGACTTTTAACATAAAGGGCATACTTACTAAGGTAACAAACAAACTCATTGTCTTGAAAACACTTGTCAATGTGACTATTCCATGCACTTAGAGCTTGTTTCAATCCATATAAAGCCTTCTTTAACCTTAAAACTTTATCTTAATGTCCTTTGGCCATATTCTCGAATGGTTGCTCTACATAAACTTCTTCCTGTAGATAAGCATTCAAGAGAGCGAACTTCACATCAAGTCGATAACATCTCCACTTCATTTGAGCCGCAAAAGAGATGAACAAATGAATAGTCTCCATGCAAACAACAAGTTCAAAAGCCTCTTCATAAGCAATTCTATAGTTTTGTTTGTAACTTTTGGCAACAAGCCTTGCTTTCTGTCTCTTTACTTTTCCATTAGCATTCTTCTTTTTGTAAGTCCATTTCAATCCTTAGCTTCATGGCCCTTGGGAAGAGTTGCTAATTTCTATATGTTGTTCTTCTTTAATGCATCAATCTCCTCATTCATGGCTCATTTCCAACTTTGTCTTTCGTAGCTTCATCAAAATTTAATAGCTCACTATCAATGATAAGACAAGATAATTCATTATCATCAAGAGTAACTTCTCTAACCCTTTCATAAATTTCACCTATATCCTTCATTTTTGAAAGTCTTTCACTTAAACTTACATCATTAGAAAAAGAAGCAGGTAAAGGAGGAGAAATATGTGAATTATGAGGAATAGATAAATTAAGAGAATCAAGCGCCATGGTCTCTTTATCTTAATCTTCAAAGTATGAAAGAAAATCATAAACTTTATCTTCTTAAGCTCCCATCTCCATGTTGCCTCTTCATCAAATTCAATGTGTTGACTCGCCACTACTTTTCTATTACTTGGGTTATATAACTTATAACTCTTGAAATTTGAATCATAGCCAATAAAGACATGCTTGGAATTTCGATCATCTAACTTGGATCTCTCTTATTATGGCACATGAAAATATGCTATGCTCCAAAAAATGTGCAAATGATTAATACTAGGTTTTCTTACACTCCATGCTTCTTGAGGGGATTAATCTTTGGCATTTCTTGTTAGCAAATGATTTGAAAGATAGACTACACAAGAAACAGCTTCGACCCAAAATTCCTTTGGCATATTTTTATCTTTCAACATATATCTTGCCATGTTAAGAATGATTCTATTTTTCCGCTTTGTTACTCCATTTTGTTGCAGCATTTTTAAGATCGTTAAAGGACAAAGAATTCCATGGGTTTCACAAAAATCATTGAATTCTTCAAAAGTAAATTTGCTTTTCTCTCTTAGACGTTGAAGCCTTGATTTTATGACCGCTTTCCTTTTTAATAAGTGTTTTGAAATTCTGAAAAGCAACAAGAGCTTCTCATTTTTACTTTAAAAAATAAACTCAAGTTTTTATTCTAAAATCATCAACAAAGAGCAAAAATTACTTACTCTAACCAAAGGAAGGCAGATTGATGGGTCTACATACATCAATATGAACAAGTTGAAGCGGCATAGTTGTCTTTGAAGTTGTTTCTTTGGGGAAACTCCTCCAAGCATGTTTTCCAAGAAGACGACCTTTACATAATTGATTAGAATGGTTAATTGAAGACATGCCATTTACCATCTTCTTTTCTCTCATAGCCTTAAGTGCTTCAAAATTCAAGTGGTCAAGTCTCATATGTCAATGCCATGCTTCATCTTGAAAACAAGCTTTCAAACATGTCACTTTAATTATCTTAATATTCAATTTTAATAATCTATTCTTTGACATAAGCATCTTAGTTATCAATTTAGCATGTTAATCTCTAAGCAAAAGAAATTTATTTTTTTAGATGAATTTTATACCCTTTTTTAAGAAGTTATCCCAAAGTCAAATTTTTTTTTTTTTAACTTAGGAACATAATAAATATCATGAATTAGCTTGTATCTCCCATTTATGGCAAAGATTAGAATCATACCTCTTTCTTTAATTTGAATCCTTGATTTATCTCTAAAAGATACATTACCATTCACCTTTTCATTAAGCTCTATGGATTTTTCTTTATAGCTATACATGTGATTTCTTGCTCCATTATCCCAATATTACGTATTATCAGTATCCTTGTCTTCCTCCGTCAGTGCCAAAATCAAAGTTAACTCTTTATTTTCTTGCTTTTCCTCAATAAAATTAGTTTTCTCTTTTACATTAGCACTACGACATTTCCAAGCAAAATGACCTAAATTATGACAATTGTAACACTCGATTTTAGATTTATCATATCTCCTTTCCTTTGAGTTTTGATAGTAGCCATGTCCTCTTCCTCTTGCTCTTCCATGACCTCTAATATTACATTTGGTATGCAGGAATGGAATTAGAATAGAATTGCGATTCTAGATCCAATTCCTTTTCCTATATTTAGATGCATCATAAGAAATTTGAATCACGATTCTAGCTTTAAGGTGGAATGTGATT
The DNA here is from genome assembly GCA_024138015.1 of Lumnitzera littorea. Taxonomy (NCBI): domain Eukaryota; kingdom Viridiplantae; phylum Streptophyta; class Magnoliopsida; order Myrtales; family Combretaceae; genus Lumnitzera; species Lumnitzera littorea. The sequence continues at coordinate 13,080,227 of JAMXBB010000009.1, read as the reverse complement.
CCAGCTTTAAGAAGATAGAATCTTGATTCCATTCCACCTTGTTTAATGGATAGTTATCTAAATAATCTTAAAACCAGCCCTTATTAATGTATGATAATGTAACCTTATTTATTCTCATCCTCTAACCAAAAAAAAAAAAAACAACGCCATACAACGAGACACCATACTCAAGCTCTAGATATGAATATGATTTTATTTCAATTAATATATGATGTTAACTAATAAATTAGAGTGAAATCATCAATATGCTTCAATTTTGTCTCTAAGTTTTTAACTTGTTTTACAAATATTAAAATATTCTCTATTTAAACAAATATATAAATAAGCATACATATAGATATGTAAAACAAATATATATACAATTATTATATATGTTATCTACATGTGATTACGTATATGTGATATTATATATGTATATACATATATGTTTTATGAATCAGATGCCTAGTGCTCCATATATATATATATATATATATTATACAATTATTATATAATCTACCTATGAAATCACATAAACATGATGTTATACATGCCTATATGTATGTATATTTCATATGTTACTAAGCCAAATACATGGTGCTATATATTTTATTTATATGTTATATTTACATATATGAATGAATGTAATATGTATAGAATATATAGATTACATATGTTACATATATAGATTTATAAACAATACATATAACTTATGTGCATAGAAAATTTATGTGTTATATATTTAAGTTTCTACATATGAAATGTTTTATATACGTATACATAAAACATATATATATATATATATATTACAAGTTATATATATTATATTTATTATATATATAACTAGTTTGTTATATGTTATTTATATATTTGTAACAAGAATATAGGTTGTATATACCTGTTACATATATAGTAATTAAAATTATGATTCTACCCATATGATTATATGAATTTACGATTTTAGAAGCCTCTTCTGAATTAACTCGTATATAAAATCCTTTCTATATAGTAATTTATATTTTTAATCGAGTTTACATATAAACTCGGTACAAAGTTATGTCTTTGATCGAGTTTACTAATTTTACATTGTAAACACCTTATTTTTGCCATTTTTATTTTAATATTTTTGTTAGGCCAGGAAAAAGAGAAAAGAAAAAAAGAGAAAAATAAATAAATAAAACAAAAATTAAAATAATAAAAATAAAGTGTCAAGTTGTATCAAGTCAATTCGAGTCAAGTCGAGTTGAGTCCAGACAAGTCATTTGGGGTTGAATTGGATAATAATGTACGTTCAATTTAATGAATTCTAAGTCATTAAAAGGATTAGGCTTCATTACAATATTTTTTAGTCTAATCCGATATAAAGTGAATTTTATCTAATTTATATTGAGCTAAAATAGACTTGGGATTTATTAAGTAAGTTATTGGGCTAAATTAAGTTAACCTGAGTTAGGCCCGAAAAATAGAAAGTCCAAATTAAAATAAGTTTTTTAGAAACTAGGTTGAATCTTCAAAGAATCTAAATCATATCTTTCATATCTAAGTTTATTATCATATCTAAGTTTATTATCATATCTTTTGTATCTGAAATTGGTTAAGATTAAATCTATATCTAAAAAGATACAAAAGATTCGGTTATGTGGCTTATAAATAGAAATTCAGCGGTGAAGTTTAAAAAGGTTTTTACACAACCCAACACCCATTCTCCACTTACGAACACAATTAACATCCAAACCCCACAAACACCATCTTTTGCACATCCATGATCAGCCCACAATTCACATCTACACACTAATTTCACACAACCAAACATAAGCCTTACAACACACATAATCCACACACCATACACACGTCAAACACTCCCTCACAAGCCTACACGTTGACACCACTCCCCTGACACTATACCATACTGTCTGCATCCATCCACGATAGCACACTTCACAATCTACCACAACTGCACCTGACACACTGCCCCACAATCACACGACCTACACTCCACTTGTTGTACACATTGAGCACTATTGCACTCACTTTACACTACACTCTCCCTTACGCCTAACTTGACACACTAAAACACATACAAATGCACACATGGGCACTACCTGACTTCACACTTGCACATCGCACACATATGCCCATATTGCTTACCCATGGACATGCCTACACTCCCTTACCTACAAACACACACCTAACACGAAACACACAGACACACCCATGATCGAATACATACAATCGATCACTCACACGCATACAACTTGCATGATCCATAGCTACATGCACGATCAACACTACCATACATACATTGATCAATACACATATCAAGCACGCGGATGTAGTTTAGGCAATCACGACACGGTCAACACGAACATGCCGATCATGTGCGACTCAACTTGTTTAGGTAAAAATTATTATTATTTTATTTATTGTTTTTTATTAGTTAATTAATTATTTTACTAATTTGTTTTCTTTAGTGCAGGTTTGTTATTATATTTTTTTAATTGTCATATCGTTCACTATATTTTTTTTAGATAATTGTCAATTTTTTGATAAATTAGTTAAATTAAATTTTAAAAAAAAATCGCGTATCTTTTCTCTAAAATCCATATCTTTGAAGAAGATATATATCTTAATATATTTTTCATGTAAGATTTAGGAAAGGTTTTTTTTTTTTCATGTAGTGATTTTTCAAAAATAAAAAAATAAAAAAAAATCTTAACCATAGTTTTCAAAAAGATTTAGTTCATGAAATTAGATTTTTTAGGTTTTTTTTTTAAATAAATGGTTAAGTCAACATAAATTTGGCTCAATTTTCAAATTTAAAAAAAAAAATCACCTACTAAATTTTTTCTAAAAGAACTACGTTAATTTGATCCTGATTAGCAAGTACGTAGGCACCTTTGGGGTAACCGTATGAAAAATTAAAAAAAAAATTATTTTTCTTAAAAATCCGTAATAAAAAAATCCAAAAAATTCATTTTAGTTATATTTTGCATATATATGCATATCTTAGTATTCTTAGAAAAATTATAAAAAATAAAACTAAAGCCTATTAATTTTTTTTTTTATTTTTACATAGTGACTTAATCTTAATAAGTTAGCTCTTAAATTTAATTTCTTTTAGTTAATTTTCTAAAATTTTTTTTTTTAGAAAATCCACGGATCAGTAGCTAAATTAGGGTTTTCCTACCCAAAAACCCTAATTTCATTTTTTACTAGTTGAACTAATTAGCAAGTCCAATTTTTAAAATATATTTTTTTAGAAAAATGTTTCCTTATTTTAATGTCGAATAATTTATATTAAGTGCGCTAGACTTAATATAGGTTAAATTAAGGAAAACCGAAATAGGGCTTGACATACAAATTTAAGTTAAAAGGGCTAAAAAATAAAAAAATACAATTAGGTTTTTACAAGTCATAAACTATTAGGTCTTTATATCATTTTCCTGGTCCTATTTTAATTGTTTTTCCTCTTTCTCTCCCTCTTAATTCCTTATTTTATGTTCATAGCCTTCATCCATATTTCAACTCCGATAGCAAAGATTATAAAGAAAACTATATATTTCAGTTTATATCATCAATAATTTAAAATAAATTGAAATATTTGATTTTTTTAATTTATTGCTTTTTTCAAAAGAAAAAATGAAAAATGTTTAGTTTCAACTTTATTTATTCTTCTTCTATACATGTTAAATTATATATTATAAAGATTTTTTTTTATGAAAAGGGATCTTAATTACTTTATTTATTTATTTTCATCATATATTTCAAGTTTTAAATAATTATTTTGAGCATTTCTACAATTTTTTTCAGCTACATTACATAGGTCCTAAAAACTTACGTTTCCACATTTCGATTTCACGTTTCGATTCTATTAACCCTCTAGTGATTCTAGGTAAAATCATGAGTTTGACAACTATGGTTATATATGTGTATATATATAACATTTGTACATGTATAACAATATTATATGATAATTATGTATGTTATCTACATATATATTGATGTATACCTAATGTTATATATATTTATGTATATATATGTATAGATAAAACTTTTATATATATCATTTGTTTTCTTTGTTATATATAATATTGTACTAAATATATAATCTATACATGTACAATGTTATGTGAATACACATATATACAAAACAAAATTTAATCACGCGCAGACGTACATCCACGAATTAAGGGCATTCTTGTCAAATACTACTATATATTCATTCTATTCTATTCCAAATATTATACGACCAAATATAATGATGGAATGGAATCAATGATTTCATTGACGTTTCTAAACACATGAATGGATTAGTCATTTTGTTCTTGGCTCCATTCCATTCCTTTCCAATGCAATCTAATCCATTTCATTCTAAACCTGACATAAATAATTGAGGGCTTTTCTCCTCTTTGCTTGTATTGTGATCATTTCCTCTCCCTCTACCTCCTTGACCACGATCTTGACCTCGACCTCTTCCTCTTCCATTGGCTCTTCGGTTCTCTTCTTCATAATGCTTCAAGGATGCTTTGGCTTTGAGAACTTGCTCTGATGGCTCTTCATGCCTCCTTTTGATTCTGTCTTCATGAACTCGTAAGGAGCCCTCTGATTTTCCAATAGTCATTGAATCAAAATCCTTTCACTCTTTAACGACACATACCATATAATCAAATTTGGGAGTTAAAGAATGAAGAATCTTCTCTACCACACAAACATATTCTATCTTTTCTCCATATCTCTTCATTTGATTCACAATAGCTTTCACCCTTGTACACTAATCCAAGATTAATTCAGATTCCTTTATCTTCAAAGCTTCAAACTCACTACATAGGGATTGAAGCCTCACCTTCTTCACTTTGTCAATTCCTTGAAAAGAATTCTTCAAAGTCTCCTAAGCTTCTTTTAATGTAGTCACATTGATCACCTTATCAAATATAGAATCATCCAAAGCTTAATGGATTAGAGGATGTCCTAATTGATCCTTCTTCTTTGACTTTGATTACTCTTCTCTATTCACATCCTTATAACCATTCTCTACTATTTCCTAAACATCCTTAAAGCTAAGCAACGCTTTCATTTGAATACACCATTTTTCATAATTTTCTTTTATAAGTTGAGGAACTTGAAGAGTAGAACCTCTACTATTTACCATCTCCTTTTCTCACAATTTTCTCTCTCTCTCAAATTTTTTTCCCACTTCTATACCAAGTTTTGATACCATTATTTTAAAAGAGGAAGAAAAAGAAAAATACTAAGAAAAAGCTTTTCATTCACTTGTTTTTAATGATAAGACTAATAGGTTATTTACAAGACATAAGATGACTCTTAACTTTCTAAATACTTGAACTATAATTAATAACTTATGCATGAACTAGATTTGTGACCTTTCACATGCTTGGTCTTCTAAATTACTATAAAAAATAATTCCAAGACAAATCTAGAACATTGAAATTACTAATTCCAACACTCCCCCTTAATTTCAAAGATAATTCCAAGACAAATCTAGAAAATTCAAATTGCTAATTCCAACACATATGTTAGTTGTTTATTTATTTATTTTCTTTTGTCAACTACCATATTATAACTATTGAAGTAGAAAAAATTGAACCCAATTTATTTCATTGGAAGATCAATATCCTTATCACTTGTCATAATGGCCTTTGGCATAGATAAAGTTATTTAAGTTATTAACTTTATTTATATTTGTTAAGGAGATATTCTGTAAGCTATATATGATATATTGTTGAGCTTGATTTTTTGGTTTTTATTTCCCTTAATCCAATTGGTATTAAACTCTAATCTATTTAATACCAACCCTCGATTAAGGATTAAATAAAACATGATTTTTCTATAAGTTTTGAAAATTTTAGAATTACCACTTGACTAAAAGAAAATGGTTAGCTTAAAATCAATCAAGTCGATTGATTTTAATCTAACCATTAGTCTATTAGAAAATCATTTTTGAAAAATGATTTTTAAGAAACCAACAACCTTTGAGTTCAAGGGTTAATCTATTAAACCCTAAATAGTCACCACCTTAACCCTCCAAATTTAGTTTTATCGTTGAAAAAATCCTTTTAACTTAAAAGAATTTACAAATAAAGAAAACTAACCTTACTTACAGAAAAAAAAAAAAGGAAAAAAAGAATTTAAATCTATTTGCAAAATGGACAATAAAAAATTTTCCTATTTTAAATCGTCTCCTAGGTGCTTACGTAACCTCTAATAGGGATTGAATTTTCTGTGGTTCGATTTTGAAAACTTTAGTGAGTTCATTTATTTTAATTTTGAAAAGACATGTTTTTATTCATTTTATTTTTGTTTAAAGAAAAACAAAGAATATAAAAAGGGTGATAATTTTTTAACATTTATCTTTTGAAAAAAAAATTCTAAAGGAGGCACTAATATTTGGAAAAGAGTTTATTATTATTTTTATTATTTTTTATTTTTAAAATAAATTTTCCTAAGTACCAAAATATATATTTTATTTTTTATTTATCTATAGAGATCGAGAATTTCAAGGTTTTGTAAATAGGGGGAACTGAAGACATTTAAACAAAAAAATAATAAAATAAAATACAATCTTTTCCTTTCTTTTCATCATTTTTCATTTTTTTTTATTTTCATTTTTTTTAAATAAATAAGATAAAAGAAGGAAACAATAAAATAAAAAGGATAAAAACCAGACTTGATTTGTAAACTAAACGTGAGTTAGGGTTTGTGCAGATCCAAGTCAGATATTTGGACCTAAGTTAAGTTACACATGCTATGTACGTGTGGCTGCAAGAGAAGGATAGAGACAACGAATGGGGGGATGATTCAAATGATTTTAGCCACTATTCCAAAGGGGAAAAAGGCTGTTTTGTAAGTATTTCATTGAGAAATATAGGGGTATGGAAGATATCATAGTGTAAAGAGGTGATTTGGTGGTAGTGGTTGGGCCGCACAAAGGTTGTTGAATGTGAGAGGGTGATGCAATCTTAAGTTTTCGACCACTTCGAACTTAGCTTTGGTGATTTTTTTATGTAGGGGTGCTTGGAATATAAGGCTTCAAGTAGTTATGAAAGGGAGTCAAACCTTAGGCATTGGCTAGAGGCAGTGGAGGGTGCAACAGCAAGAGATAAAAGGTGTATTGGAGAGCTTATGGAGTGTGGGACTCAATTGTACTTGTGGTTTTGTTCAAAAACCACTATGTGAGAGCAATGAGATAGAGAGAGAGGGTTGCAACCTAGGGCTTATTAGAGAGAGAAAGTTGAAATTTGAGCTTGAATGGATGTTTTTTGTGTTTTCTTGATGTCGAAATCAAGTCCTTAGCTCCTTTTTATACTAATCGATGCTTAGGAAAGTCCAATTTTGCATTAAAATCAAATTTTCGAATTAATGAGTATTTGATTACTTGATTTGATTTTAATTCAATTTGGCTTGATTTTAGTTGAAATGACTAGTTAAACGCAATCCTTGGATGTTGTTTTTGCTTAAAATAACCTTTAGAAGCTTCAAATTTCATTATAAGAGCTTGATTTGCACAAATCTACATCAGTTGAAAATCTAGATATCAATTTTTTTGTGGCCAATTTCATCCCTTAGATATATGAATCAAGACTTAACTTAGGATTTAATTCGATGTAGCCTATGTATATGACCTATTTGCTCCAAGAAATTGTACGTATGTGTGTAGAAGTCGCATGAAAGATAGAAGAGAAGTGAGTGGGGTGAGTTATGCGCATGAGAAAGAGAGAGAAAAGGAAGGACAATGATTGTTGTCATAGCGCCATATCAACTACGTGGACTAATGTAGGCTTAGCTCATGTCTTAGCATAACACGTGGTCCCATAGATGCCTATTACGTATCCTGATTGGAGATGAAAAAATAAAAGGTGCATGTGCACCTAGTGGGATTCAAACTTTAACCTTTTCTCATTTACCAATGCTTAAGACCTAGTGTTAGTACTAAATGGACTATTGGCTAGTGCCTTATCATCTTATGCACAGAAAGTATATATAAAAATTAAAACCTGAGGTAAATTTGAATATTACATTTGTCCTAAGCCCAAACCTAAAATGAAAAAATCATGCTTAACCTAAATCCTTGTTATTATTCTATGCTAAAAGGCCAAATTTTATTTAATTTCCTTAATTTCTTTTCTTTCTTCTTCTTCTTCTTTTTTTTTTTTTTTGTATTTTTCAAATTTTTAATCTTTTAGTGCTTGTTTCTAAATTTTCTAATTTTTTATTTTTTTAAAACTTTTTCCATTTTTCAATTCTTTTTAATTTTTCTATTTTTTGAGTTTTTTTTATACATTTTCTTTTTTTTTTTCAAGTAGGACCCTTTTCTACATTCTAAAAAAAAACAAAAACTTATAAAAACTTCAAAGAACAAAAATGAGATGTCTACATGTATAATAGGCATAATCATAAAATATAGGATACTTTGAAACCTATAGTATATAGGGCATACATGTTAGGTAAGTTTTGAAAGAAACAAGAGATCATACACCTTACATATCTTGGATAAGAGATTTGTAACGAACACGAAACCTACCTTATTCTTATTAAATTTCGTATTAATCATAATGTCTATACCGTTATACATGATTTTCAAGGTTCTAAGTACTACTTTAATGAACTTACTTACTAGTTCCTCAAGCTTTTAAAATAGCATTTACTGGGAAACCCCAAGACAAATAACCCCTTAAACAATCCCATTAATATTTTTATGGCTAAATGCTATATCTATTTCAAATATTTTTACTTTTCCTTTTTGTATGTTGTGAATCAATGTGGAAGCTTTATTTCTTTATTTGGCCAAATGTGAAAGCTTTAGGTTGAAAGATTGTTATGATGCAATCAAACAAGAGACAAAGGAGTGAAGAAAGAAAAATAAACAATACAAAGATTTATGTAGGGAACTCTAGATAAACTTGATCTAAAAAACTATGAGACTAAAGAAGAAAATTCACTGCATCAAAATGAAATTATTTTTTATATGAGAGTAAACTCTCTTGTATTTAAACAAAACACAATTATTTATAGGCTTGAAATAAATCTAAGGCTTTAGATATTCAAAATAGGTAAATAGGAAATATGAATGTCAAATCGATAGCTCACTCCATTTGATGAATAATCATGCCAGTTGTGGTTAATGCCAACCATTAGACATTTGCCGGTAGACCAATGTAATCTCTTATCCTTTCATGACATTGAATTTTAACTGAATTTGGATTTTACAACCTCTAACACTTGCATAGGAGTTACCTTTATCTCCTATAGTATAAGCTTTTCACATAAGTAGTATTACTTATACCTAGTAAGTACCCTTGATACATTAAGCTTTATAATGATTTAAAAGTTCTTAATAGTGTAAACTTGATATTACTAGCCTCAGCTTATAAACCACCATCAATTATTTCTCATAACACATTTAGGACTTAAAAAATAAAGTTATGTATGTAATGTAGGGTATCATAATTCCCTGCTCTCTCTAAGCAAACAACATTCTAGTTGCATTACATACGATTAAGCTTAATCAATGTACATCTCTCCCCTAAAAGCTTGTTAAGAGTCATAAAAAGGCGAACTTGCCCCTAGTAACATTATGGGTCCTTGTTGAACACTATTTTGAATTCGATTGCCCATAAGTATACCATATTTTACCTTTGTTCATTCATGAATTATACATATGTAAGTAAGGAGTAAGCTATATCGTTTTAATATCCCAATCAATATCAACAAGTGATGGACTTCTTAATCTCTTGGCCTAATGTAGTTCCCATTAGTATGTTATGCTCTCAAACTCCAAGGGCTTGATAGTTCATTATTTAGTCTCGTTGTTTGGTAAGAATGTGCAAGGCTTGGAGGTTCTATGCCCTCTAAATATTCTTGTCAAAATCTTTAAATACCTAGAATATTTTTAAAAACAAGTCCCAATACTATAGTAAGCTATGAGACTTAGAAAATAGTCATTTTACCAACAAACAAATTCAATGCTAAACCGCATGCATTCATAAATATATCTAAATGTAATGCATTAGATAACTTTAAATCAACTTAGTCATTGGTTATTTAAGCTAAGGGCAGCATGCATAAACAAATCTAGCTCTATAGGCCATGAAAGTCAAATGGATCTAAGATCTCAAGAGTCTAAATACTAAAAAGAAAAATCATCTCCTACTTAATTCACTTCTTATATTAGCCATTAATAGTCTAGCGGTTTATAGTATTATTTCATACCATTTCTACAATGGTTAACAGGTTCATTTAGTACTCCCTAACACATATTAGCCATGTATCACTATATTGATGACTTATTTATCCATAATGTATATCGATATTAGCATTACCTACTAACCACTTCATCTTGATCATTATCCTTATTAGGCGGCAAACAATTAATTTGTGACCTGCATAAGTATGTCAATTAATTTTAAGTTGACTATTAAGTCATTTATCAAAGCCTAACAAAGGTAGGAAACAAAGTAAGGTAAAATAACCATTTATATGTAGCTTGTTTTTAGCCATAATATCAACTTTTGTAATTCTTCTTCCAGTAGCTAAGACCGTTGTAGCTAGTGGCATTACCACTGGTATCCATCAAAATAAATTAGGATTCGAATCCCTCCTCCCTTACTGTTGGCAAAAAAAAAAAAAAAAAGAAAGAAAAGAAAAAGAACAAGAAAAAATCTTTGTCCAATAACACTCACAAATTCATAATAAAGGAGACATTTCACTTAAAAATTGGAAAACTTGCAACTAATTGATTTCTAATTTTGTTTTAAAGTAAACTTAACATTTACAATAGGTTTAAAATATGAAAAAAAGAAAATTTTTTCCTTTTTTTTTTTCTACTGAAAAGGGTCTGCTACATTATATTAATAGGAGTGAGCAAGTATAAAATGAGTAAGGTATGAGACATTATTATACTTTTTTCAAATTTTGAATTAGGAATGTTCCCTATAATTCTTTGGAACCATCATGAAATTTGTATGCTATAAAACCTTCAAAGTACCAAAAACCCTATGGAACTTGTACGTTACAAAAGAATTTGTGTTGAGAATACATATTCAAAGTATAAAGTTTCAATTTGTAAGAGAAGTGAATTAAAACATGAAGATAAAGAATAAAGTTTTGATGTATAAGCCAAGCTAGTGCACATACCTTTTGTAATGGCAAAAAATTATTATAAAAAGGAAATAAAAAGAGAGAGACAAAAAATAATAATAAAGATAGTGTTAGTAATGGGGAAAAATGAGACAAGATATGTAGAAAATACAAATGTAAGATTGAAAAAGGAGAGACAGAAAATGAAATGGTTTTGGTTTTAGAGTTTCCTATGGATAATGAGCATATATATATATATATACATATACATATACGTATATTCATTTTTCTAGTAGAACTTAGAAAATCTAAGGTAAAAATATAATATTAATTTATATTCATTATTATTTAATAATTTTTATAAGCTAGACTACTTTCAAACTTGTACCATAAATATCTTACAATAGAGTTTCTAGTGGGTATGCATTATGAAGATGTTGCACCAATGCCTCACCTATAGAAATAGATTCCCAAAAATTATACCTTAACCTACTATATGACTCTATATACATATATAAAACCTATTCAATCGAATAAAGTATTATAGAGTATATTATACAATATAATTAAATATGATTCTTCACTCGCCCCTACATATTGATCAAGTCATACAATCCACCTATTATGATGGGTCACAAGTTGATAATGCACATTGGGCCTTGCTAGGTGTCCCTTAGCTCGAGGTAGCCTTACTTTCATTTATTTATTTATTTTAAATTTTAAATGAATTTATATTATTTAATTTAATATGCTTAAAAATATTATTTTATTAGATTAATTATTTATACACCATTCAAAATCTAAGATGTATATGTTACTTGATATTGAATATAGAGTTGAAAGACAAATATATAAAGTGATTTAAATAAAAAAATACAGGTAAACAAAATGAAAATGGATAAATCACATGCGTTTGCATTTTCCACCATTTTATTTATTTATTATCAAGTCGACAATCGATTTAGTTCAATAAAGCATGCTAATTCAATATCCTCTTTTCAATTCACTGCTAGTGTTAATTATTAAGGTTAATAATTCGTATTATAATGTCATGTCTCGTTTTTGTGTTTAAATGAGTTTATGTCTGGATAACTTAAATTAGTGATACGACTTGTTTATTAATCGTATATTAAAACTAAAATCGTGACTTAACGTGTCTCGTGTTTGAGTTGAACCCGTTTATACTAAGGTTAATGATTTATGCAACTATATCATATCTTATTTATCTTATATTTAATACTGTTTATCAATTAGAAAGTTATAATTTGTAAAATATTTATAAAAATAAAGAGAAACGAACAATAATAATATTTACGATTTACAAAGACAAGTAATATAGTATCTTTATATTTAATAAAAAATTACAATCTAAAGAAAAATTTTTAGTAAAGCAAAAGCTAACCAAATATAGAAAATTCAAAAATTTAAATTATATAACATCATTAAATTTAATGGAATAATGAATTAGTGGATATTAATATTATTATAAGTGTTGATTTTCAAATTTATCACATTTTTTTCTTAGATTTTCAAGGGAGATAATTAAAGAATTTATATATAAATTTGTAATTTTTTGTCTATTTAAACTACAATACAACGGGAAGAGTATATAATATTACTAAATTTAAATTACATAATAAGATTAAGTAAAATCATGACTTAAATGGATATAGTATTATAATGATGTTAATTTCAAAATTTATCACATTATTTTTAGGATTTTTAAGGGAAACAGTTAAATAATCTATATATAGTTTGTAATATTTTACCAATTTAAGTTACATTATCGTAAAAAAAATTATATAACTAAAAATATCTTATACATTTAATTGAAATTTGTGACTTAGAAAAAAATAATTTATATAAAAAAATACATATATAAAAAATTATATAGCGTGTTTCGTGTCTTGTATTTAGATTTTGAAAACTCGACTTGAACATAAACATGAATTTAACTATATTTAAACAGATTTTGCTTACTTATACTTCGTCTAGTATGTTTAAATCATGCCGTATTCAGATTCGTTGTATCCGAGTCCCAAATAGCCGGCCCGCCATCTATTCTCACTTAAACGCCTTTACATACGCTCTTCGATTCCCACCATCTTCTTTTCATTGAGAAAGGAGAAGTAAATACTGAAGCTGCATCGCTGAGGCGTAGTCCAATTGACGAACCGTGATGTCCCTCACAGCTCTTTCCTTCTCTCCATCACTCTCCACTACCACAACCTCCATTCCACCTTCACTCTCCACTGCCACTCCCAAATCCTCACCACCACCATTTCCACCACCCCAATCTCTGTCCTTCAAATCCTGTAAAAGCCTCGGTCAAATCCAAAACCTACATTCCCAATTCACCAAACAAGGCCTTAACCACACACCGTCTATCATATCTTCCCTCATCACTTCACTCTCCGAACTCGCCACACCCGAAAGCTTGGATCATGCACACAAGGCACTGAAGGAATACATTCATGAGAATGGCGTCAATGGGTGTTTGTACAATTTCAATAATTTGATTAGAGGGTGTTCTTTTGCTGGTCTTGGTGATGTTGCTGTGAAGGTGTTCGTTCAAATGCTTGAATTGGGTGTTGTTCCTAATAAGTATAGTTTTCCCTTTGTGTTGAGTGGTTGTACAAAGAAGTTTGGGTTTCATGAGGGGATTCAGGTTCACGGAGTAGTTATCAAGATGGGTTTTGGTGAAGATGTGTTTGTGGGAAATTCTTTGGTGCATTTTTATTGTGAGTGCGGAGAGGTGGACTTCGGGAGGAAAGTGTTCGATAAAATGTCTCAGAGGAATGTTGTGTCGTGGACGAGTTTGATTTGTGGTTATGCTCGTAAGAATAGGTCCGAGGAGGCTGTTTTGGCATTTTTTTATATGATGGAGGCGGGAGTGGAGCCAAATGAGGTTACAATGGTGTGTGTGATTTCTGCATGTGCAAAGTTGCGGGATTTTAAGTTGGCGGAGAAGGTGCAGGGTTATGTTGACGCTGCCGGGTTTGGGTTAAATACGAAAATGGTGAATGCTCTTGTTGATATGTATATGAAGTGCGGAGCTTTTGATGCCGCGAAGCAGGTTTTCAATGAGTGCGTTGAGAGGAACTTGGTTTTGTATAATACAATCATGTCGAATTATGCACGACAGGGAATGGCACGAGAAGCCCTTGCTATTCTGGAGGAAATGCTGCTGAACGGTGTGTTGTCCCCGGATAGAGTTTCAATGTTGTCTGCAATTTCAGCTTGTTCTCAATTAGGTGAAATTTTATTTGGAAAGAGTTGTCATGGCTATGTATTGAGAAATGGATTGGAAAGTTGGGATAATATTTGCAATTCGTTAATTGACATGTACATGAAGTGTGGGAAACCAGAACTAGCATCTAGAATTTTTTATATTATGTCAGTTAAAACGGTGGTGTCGTGGAACTCGATGATTGCCGGTTACGTGAAAAACAATGACATAAAATCGGCTAGGAAAATCTTTTGTCAAATGCCGGAAAGAGATCTGGTATCTTGGAACACAATGATTACCGCTTTAGTTCAGGACAGTTCATTTGAGGAAGCAGTAGAGCATTTTCGATCCATGCAGCGAGAGGGAATAACAGCAGATAAAGTGACACTGGTGGGTGTTGCTTCTGCATGCGGATATTTGGGAGCTCTAGGTCTTGCTAAGTGGGTGCATTGCTATATAGAGAACAATGGCATTCAGTGTGAAATGCGCCTCGCTACAGCATTAATTGACATGTTTGGTAGATGTGGTGATCCACAAAGTGCCATGCTTGTGTTTGAAAAGATGGAAAAGAAGGATGTGTCTGCTTGGACTGCAATTATTGGGGCGATGGCAATGGGAGGAAATGGCGAACGAGCTGTAGCACTCTTCATTGAAATGCTTGATGAAGGGGTGAAGCCGGATGAAGTTGTATTCATCGGACTTCTTACTGCATGCAGCCATAGTGGTTTAGTCGACCAAGGCTGGCAATTTTTCAGATCCATGGAGGAAAAACACGGAATCACCCCTCTATTTGTTCACTATGGATGCATGGTCGACTTACTTGGCCGAGCTGGATTGCTGAGAGAAGCTTTAGACTTCATATATAACATGCCGATCGAACCAAATGATGTCATTTGGAGTTCACTTCTAGCCGCTTGCAGGAAGCATAAAAATGCTGATGTGGCAGCCTATGCTGCTGAAAGGATATGTGAACTGAACTCTAAGCAAACTGGGATCCCTGTTCTCTTGTCAAATATATATGCATTCGAGGGAAAATGGAAGGATGTTGCGAAAGTGAGGCTTCAGATGAAGGAGAAAGGGATTCGAAAGTTGCCTGGGTCCAGCTCTGTGGAGATCAACGGGATAATACATGAGTTCACTTCAGGAGATGAATCACACTGTGAAATGAGCCACATTGCATCGATGCTACACGAAATAAACTGCAGACTTGAAGAGTCCGGACATGTTCCTGATCTCACTAATGTTTTGCTTGATGTTGATGATGGAGAAAAAGAGTTTTTACTTGGTCGACATAGCGAGAAGCTTGCCATTGCGTCCGCGCTTATCAGCACGGATCAGCGGATGCCAATTCGTATTGTTAAGAATCTCCGGATCTGTTCTGATTGTCACATGTTTGCTAAATCAGTTTCAAAGATGTATGGTAGGGAAATCATCATAAGAGATAATAACAGGTTTCATTTTTTCAGACAAGGACAATGTTCCTGTTGTGATTTTTGGTAATGTGATGTATATTGATTAGTTTATGAAAGTACTTCATTAAATTATTAGAGGTAGATAAAAATGTATACTTTGCCTATGATATATTGATTTTCTTAAAATCACTTTATGGTATTTATTAATTTTACTTGATAAGAAATTTTTCTTAAGTTTAATCCATCCTATTGAGTGACCTTTTATCTACAGGACTTAATGATGTTCGGATTCCTCTATCTTTAGGGAAACTCTACTTTGTAAGTCTCTTTTAATTGTTTGATGCGAATAAATAAAGTAATATGAAAAAAAAAAGAAAATAAACATAAGATGTATAATAATTGAGCAAATGGTAGCAGCTACTTAAGTTTAAGTAGAGATATAAATGGTTTAAGCTTAATAGAATTTTTAGAGGCTTAAACTCGATTGCTCGACTTAATTAAAAATTATCGAGCTCAAATTGAATTAAGCTTTCATTGAGCTTGAAAATCATAGGTTTGAACTTAAACTCATTAAGAAATCTAAAATTGAACATGACTCATTTCAATAAATGAGTTTAAGCTTTTTCATCTATACAAACCTAAACTAAAACCTGTTTAGATAAACGAGCCTAAATGAGTTTAAATTAAGCTTAAGTTTAAATTAATATTAAAGATTAATTCAAAATTTTCAAAAGATACATTTTCCAATAACTTTTTAACAATATTGCTCTTATTCTTATATTATCTTTTTTCATGTATTATGATTATTAATAGCTTCTAAGCCTTTTCATGATCTTACTTGTAAGTTTGTTCATGAGTTTACTCACAAACATATTTACAAGTAGTTCCGTTACTAATATAATAAGTCTATTCATAAGTTAGCTTACAAGTTTAAATATGAGCTTTAACTCGACTTATTTATATAAATAAACTTTATTTTGAAGTCAAGTTCAATTTATTTATGAATTAAGTATAAACAACTCAAATGATAACTCAACTTATTTATAGTTTTTAACTTAACTATGTCAAAAATTCTAAATAGTTAAAGTGGTAATTTAAGTTTGAAAATATTATTATATCTGTAATTATTTCATATTATTAATTATCTTACTCTGTTGATTGTCTTTTGTGCACAAATGTGAAAGTAATTTTATTTTACAACTAACCTCTTCTAGTTTAACACTGTGTTTGACATGAGTGAAATTTAAGGAAATCTATGAGAATGGGAAGAAACAGGTGAAAATATAAAAATAAGGGTAAAAATGAGTAGAAATGGAGAGGAATAGGTGAAACTATTTTTACTTTTAAATCCACTTATTTTCTCTCTATTTTTAGAAAAAATAAAATGAAAATAAATAAAAATCAATTGAGATTACAAAACTACCCTTAAAAAATATTAAACACATTACTAACTTTATTTTCTTCTATTTCATCTTTATAAATCCAAACAATAAATCAATGTAATATTTCTTTTCATTTCATTTCTTTTATTTCCCTTTCTACACATTTCCAATGATTCCACTCTTTGATAAGATTACGAATCAGAGCGTAACTACGTTAGGTTAGGATAAACAATAATTCGAGAAAAAATTTCCACTCCAAAATTCCGCATGGCTTTTCCAGTTATTGAAACCATCCCCGCAATGACATGGTCCACCTCACCTACAACTACACATACTCTTTCCAAAGCCGGTATTACCGGTTCCCTCCATTATCACGCCGGTGACGGAATCCTTTCTCTCGTCCAATCTCCTCCTGCCACGTCATCCCTCTCCCCTCCTGACTCCACTACACGTGTCCCCTTCACTCCGGTTGCCGTCACCAGACTCTCCCCGTCACTGACCTCACGGCCCACCGTTAATTATTCCACAACACCACCCCACCCCCCACCCCCCAAAAAAAAAAACCAATAAACCTGAGTCTCACTCTCTCGCTCTCTCTCTTTCTGGAAAGGAAACGATTTCTAACCCTAAACCTAAAGTATTCAGTTTCTCTCTCCTCGAGACCGCGTCTCTTCCCCGACCACTATGGACGACGAGGAGGAGATCCAGTCCGATCCCTCACGCGCCACCCCTTCATCGACTCCCTCTCCCCCACGCGCCACCGTGAACGGCAGGATGGCGGTCAACGAAACTTGCTCCTCCACTCCGCCCTCTTCTCAACCTCCTCCTCTGAGCAACCTCGCTCTCGCTCTTCATAACCAGAGCATGCAGCAGCGTCCTGCCAGCGGAGGCACCTTCGGTGGACGGGACGACTGCTGGAGCGAAGGCGCGACGGCTGTGCTGATCGATGCTTGGGGAGAGAGGTACTTGGAGCTGAGCAGAGGCAATTTGAAGCAGAAGCACTGGAGCGAAGTCGCGGAGGTCGTTACGATTCGAGAAGGCTACTCGAAGGCCCCGAAAACTGATGTTCAGTGCAAGAACAGGATCGATACGGTGAAGAAGAAGTACAAGATCGAGAAGGCAAAGATAGCGGCAGGCGGCGGATCGAGCAATTGGCTGTTTTTTGAAAAATTGGATCGGTTGATCGGTCAGACTTCAAAATATGCCAATTCGAAGAGTCCGGTCTCAATGCTAGCTGGAAGCCCTAACCCTAACCCTAATCCTAAAGTTACAATTAGTAGTGGATCAAAATTGCGAAACCCTGATGTTAAGGGATCAAAAAGTAGGCTCAGGAAGCGCAGTTCAATGGATTCGGAATCTGAACCGGATGATTTGTATAGTCATAGTAATGATGTTGATGATGACGATGATTCTATTGACCTGCCTCCTAGGACAAGTGGGAGAAAGAAGGCCAAAGTTTATAAGGAGGTGAAGAATTTGGGGAGAAAGATGGGTGTTTCCAGTGCTTCAGGTTTAGCTTCAGGGTCTAGTTTGGGTAATTCTATTCGAGAATTGACTAGGGCTATATTAAAGTTTGGTGAAGTTTATGAGAACACGGAGAATGCGAAGTTGCAACAGATTGTGGAGATAGAGAAGCAAAGGATGCAGTTTGCAAAAGATATGGAGTTGCAAAGGACTCAATTCTTTATGAAAACTCAGTTGGAGAATTCACGGCTGAAGAGGAGAGATAAGGGTGGAGGAGGAAGTCGGAGTCACCCCGCCGATAATGGTGAAAATAACGACAGTGGTAGTAGTGATTAGGGTAAAAAAGATTCAGATTGTAATTGTAATTATGTCAGTTTTAGGTGTAGAGTTATTTTGAAAACTTTGGGTGCCAGGAGTAAACCCCCAGTTGGAACTTGTCAGTGTGGATATTTATGTCTAGTGTATCATCATTTCTAGGTTTGGGGGGTTGATTTAAGACAGTATGCAAATAATTGAGTAGTAACTGACAATTTTATGTGAAGATCCATGTTCTGCCAAAGTGGTTGTTAGCGAAAATGTCCATGGCGAGCTTGTGTCTCCTAGCTTCAGCTTTTTTGGCAAACCATATTGGTTCAAATGTCACAATTATATTGCTGTTGACTGTTTAGTATTTCCACCAAATTCAGAGTGCCATTGAGCTTCAGCTCGGGTTTGCTTAACAAGCGGTGAGTAAGATCATATCATGGTGCTTTGTTAGTCATCGATCGTGAAGTTGTTTCTCTTTTCAATGTATACTTCCCTGCTCTATGTATAACATCCACTAAACCATGTAGTAAAGAAGGGCAAGCTCTTCGAGCTTTATATTAAAGGTTTCAAATAGAGGTGGGGTAAAGTTGGCCAAGGAAAAAGGGTGGAGTCCGTTTTACTCTTAAAATGTTCTGATAGTTTTGCTAAGTGAAGTCCATTTCATTCATAAAAACCCCTGGTTGGGTTTACTATGTTGTTAGATTATGTCTGTGCTAGAAGTTTTCTATATGGTCTATTTTTGCGTATGATGTACGGATCTCATTTTGAACTATCCTTTCAATATCTAAAACACAAGGCAACTCTTACCGTAACGTTATGCGTTATAGTAAATTCATTATTTACTTTATCATAATTAATTAGACATTACTTTGATTAAAGCTTTCTCGCATTGTAACTAAGGCTTTAAGAAATTTATTGGAGTAAACTGTAAACGCTTTTTATCTATTTTTTTCATGTACACATAGCCTCATATCATTAAAATAGAGTATCTAGAGCTTTATCCTGTTTATTGAATAAAGATTTTGTTAATAGTGGAAAACTACTATACTTTTGGAGCCTGGCTAATGGCTTCAAAGTTGTGGATTATCTCTGCACTTGAGAACCTTTTACTTTCCTTTTATTTCTTTCTTGCTTTCTTTCTTTGTTTCTTTTTTCTTTTCTTTGTTTTTCTCCCATGATCAACTGGTACAACTTTTAAAAGGGAGAAATGAACATGATTTATCTCCTTAAGATATCAATGTTTATGCTATGCTATAGTAGTCTTAGCTTTTAGCTTATTTTAATAATTTGGTTGGTTTCCAAAAAAAAAAAATCATAAAAGAAAAAGTTTTTTAAGATCTATTTCATTATTTTACTTTTTGATGAAATAATAAAAGTACTAAAACTGAAAAAATAAGCATAAAACTAATAATACATTTGATTGACTTACTGGCTATTCATTACCTATCACTTATTCTTACGTTTGGTTGACTGAATGGCTATTTTATAGAATTGTTATTACTAGAAAATAAAAATTTGCAATTCTTTCGCAGAATTAAGGAAATAACTATTCTTTGATTTTTCTTTTTTATAATAACATATTTTATCTATTGATGATAACTCAAAATAATTATATGGAATAACTATTACTTTTCCATTTCATTCTTGAAGAATTGCAATTTTGCTCCTATCTCCTTGATAAACCAAATGTGCCATGGGAGTGAAATGGTTACATGGGAGTTTCTATGCACTTTTTTTTAGGGTAAATCGTGTATTTAGTACCTAAACTTTATTTATTTTTGTAATTAAATATTTGAAATTTAAAAATGTTCAATTTGGTACTTAAATGTTGTCCATTTTTGGCAATTAATTATCTAAACTTTACTCATTTCTACAATTAACTATCTAAACTTTACTCATTTTTATAATTGAATACCTAATCTAAGTATTATGATTTATGAATGATATCAAAAAGTTTGTAAGTAGTATTTTGATACTTTTAAATTTTAGGTAGTTAATTATAAAAATGGGTAAAATTTTTATACCAAATATGATATTAACATTTTTTTCTTACTTTCCTTTTTAAAGACATGAGTTTAAAAGTTGAATTTCAAAGAGTGTGTTAGGCGTATATTAAACAAAGATGAGTGGGTATATTTGTGATTTGCCATTAATTTTTAGACTATAATTTTATAAAAACTTTTGTTTTTCTATTATTTTTTTTAGTAGATTTTGTATCATATTAAGATCTATTTTAATTTTTTTTATTAATAAACAAATTCAACCTACATATAAAGTACTTTTGTTAGATGATGTTATATATTATGTGTTTAGATTTTTATACACAATTAATAAATAAGTTATATGATGATTTGTGAAT
This sequence comes from Lumnitzera littorea, assembly GCA_024138015.1. NCBI lineage: Eukaryota > Viridiplantae > Streptophyta > Magnoliopsida > Myrtales > Combretaceae > Lumnitzera > Lumnitzera littorea. The sequence continues at coordinate 13,059,002 of JAMXBB010000009.1, read as the reverse complement.
TTCAAATATAAACTGTTAAACCTTGAATAAAACATGAACATTGTAACACGATTTCTCAACTCTAAACATAACGATGGTTTTGTCTTAATAGGATATTGATTATGCAAAACGGGGTCCAATACATGTGATATGGGTCGTCGGGAAGGATGACACATTGCTACCGATATCACATAAACCTAGATGAGTCCAAACCTCAAAACAATCTAAAAAACAAATGAAAATCAATGGTTTAGCAAACCAAGCATTAACTCCACGAATATGATGCACTATACAACTACACACAAACCAATTAACTTGCAAGATATGATGCATTAGTCCAAGTTAGATGGGTTACTTGTCACAACTTTTGCTAAAAATACTAATAAGGGTCTGGAGACCAAGCAAGAAAATTACTTAGCTTAAAAAAAGGAAAGTATATTGAATTTTGTCTGATGATCCTTCAACTGATGTACAATGTAGATATTTATATGGCCTAATTAGGTAAGTCCTAATTTACTAGAAATGACAAAAGAATTCTTGCGTAAGGAGGAAAAACAAACAACATACAAGGGTAGATTTGTAAACAAACAAAAGGAATATTCTTATAGAGGATAGTACTGATGTTAAAAGATAAGACATGTGTCCATTTTTCATTTTAGTGGTCTAAATAGGTACTGGATATTGGGTTGTCTAACTCAACCTCAAGTCGACAACTTGGTAACTCGGCAATTTGAGGACCTTAACCTAGTAAAGGGGAATCTAACAAATTTGGTTTAGAAGGAGGTAAGTCGATCATAGCAGGTTGGCTCGGTGACAGAGTAGCTTAGCCTCAGGCATCATTCGACTTAGCAGCATCAAGGCCTTTGTCTTTCGACTACAAAAGGGTAAATTTAGAGAAGTTCCAAAACATGTCAAGTCAGCTTGGATGAACAACTCCTCTCTTAGAGTTAGATCCTTCTCGGTAGTTCGACGAACTAATGAAATAAGGCCTTGCATTCGAGATTGCATGACCAACCCTTAATTCCTATCGTTTCCTCTAGGCTAATTGAGATTTAAGATCAAATCTTATTTGACACTAGGTTGCTCATCCACAAGAACATAAGGTTGGAAATTAACAACGTTAAAGGTATTGGAGACTCCATATTTTTTAAGCAGTTCAACTTTGTAAGCATTTGAATTGATCCATTTAATAAATGCAATTTTACTATATTTGATAAATGTAACACATTAGTTCAGCAGTTAAGGTGCATGCAGGTAGTCTTTTGTTTTATTCAAGATTTATTTCACATTTAAATGTGACATTAATGTAAGTTACATCTAATAAATATGATATTAATATAAAAATACGATTTTGCTACTATATTTATGTAATTAATTTAATATAATTGATATTTAAATAATTTTTTTAATTTTCATAATAAACATGCCATTTTTTCACGCAAAATGTCAATTGTTATGTATGAGAGTGAGGGGCCCTTTAACTTGTAGCTAAGTTGCACTCATGAAGTAGATAAGATACAAGTTTCTAAGTTTTGAAAATTTAAAACAGAAACCTATGTAAACCTTCTACAATCACTTTAAAATTTACATCTTATAAATTTTTTTTTACCTTTTTTAAGAAAGCTATTGTTTGTCATTAATGTCCAAAATCATGATATTTAATTTATAAGTTCATATTATTTTTAATGCAAATTATTACAAATATAAATATAATAAATCTCAATTAGAACAAAAAATAATAAAATAAAAATAACAAATATAAACCCCCAATACTAACTCAGGTTGGAGACTTGATCAATATTTCATCTGACGTAGTGTAGGTGGATTATGGGTTATAACTTAGGTCAACATAGTCGAATTTGTATTATATTTATCCAATCAAGTTTTATGTATTAGATATACTATACAAATTCGATTCATGTGATTTATATAGTGAAAAATGACTAGATACTTTGGAAGAATATAGACTCCAAGGTTGATACTAGTAAACCCTTTACCACACTCTCTTATCATATTTTAAAAATTTGAAACTAAAACCTTTGTTGTGAAATCTAATATCTATCCTAAAATCAGTTTGAGTTTGACCATGCATAACTCGACCATAACTTGATGGATTCCAATCAGTATTATTGAATCTAGATTAACCCTTATGATTCAATTTGATTTAATATCATCTATTCATAAAACCGATTCAATCTATCCTTTTAACATTTCATCCCCTCATATGTCACAACATTATTTCAAGTATCCTATAAGTTTCAATGCTTACCTCCTACTTATGTGGGCTTTAAGGTAGTCTTTAATTACTTATTTCTATTATAGCTTAAAAGGGGTAAAAAGAAAAATCTTCAATATGATAATATGCAAAGTAGCGTTCGACAGCAAAAATAAATTGCACGAATATTTTTTAACGACAATGCAGAAAATGTAATACATAAATTAACATGTCCAAAATATTTATTTAGCGAACAACCCAAGGTAACGATTTTTTTTTTTTTTTCCTTTTAAGATAACAATATAAGAGGCTTGTACCTAAATGTATTAATGAAATGCATATATAAAACTTTAATGGAAAAAGGTTACCACCATTATGTTTGGATGAACAGATTTTTTGAGAGATTCATGGCCAACGGATGAAAGCTTAGATAAAAAGTCGACATAAGTTAAATGTTTAAAAGAAATCCAATTTGGGCCCGAACTTTTCCCCTTTTTTTTTTTTTTTTGTTTTTCAAAGAATATAAGCAAGTCATAAAATTTCCAATAGATTGCAAATATACCTCATTATATTTGTCTAATGAGTATGCAACCCTTTTATTTTTTAAATTAAGTATTTAGTTCTGAAATATTTCAAAAAAGTGCATCTAAAATCTCACATAACCCTTTTGGTCTTAATTTTATGCATTTTTAATTTTAATGCTTTTTAGTTTAATTTATTTAATAAAAATAGTAAAATAGGATGTAAAATTGTATATTTCAAATATTTGGGGAGAAAATTATATGTTTACTATGAAAATTTAAAAAAAATTCACAAATACTAATTACATTAAATTAATCGCATAAATATAATGGCATAAATGTGATTTTGAAATTTTTATGAATGTCGCATTTATTTGTTAATTTGAATTTAATAAATGCAACATAAACTCTGTACAAAACAAAAAAAAATAGAGTGCTACTCCTCACTTTTGAACCCCTAACCTTATGGATTGTTATATGTGCCTTAACCTTTAACTCATGGTGTTATATTTAACATTTATAAGGAAATCGCATTTATTAAATGTAACATAACAATGGTATCTAATTCATTAAATCACAACTTACAAATACAAGATGTTTATAAATTATACTGTCGCACTTTAAAATGCGATTCAGCATTATAATTAGCTAATTAATTTTGTCTCATTTATATTTATGTAATTTTTTTTAAGAAGAATAGTAAACATGTACTAAACTTGATATTTAGGATGTAAATGTTCAATTTGAAAAATAAAATGGTAAGTATATATAAACAAAAAATACAGGGATACTTACACTAACACTATGTTTGGTATGGGAGAAGGTATGAGGAAGGGAAAAATAAATAAATAAGAGAGAAAAGCATACGATGTTATTATTTCTCTTGCATGTGTGTGGTGGATGACTATCCATTACCTTGGGGAAATGGTACTATCCAGTTTACCCCATAAAGAACGTCACACAAGCCAGCTACTGTGGTAGCTCGTGATACTTTAGTTAGACTTAAGTTGACTTAGCTAATTTGATTAGACTTGACTATTAAACTTGCTTAGATCACCCCTTAGGCTTGCTCCAATAGCGAGTTAGGATGGCATAGTTAACTTAGTCCCCTTCTTACAAAATCTAACAAGGTTCTTTAAGTCGAAAAGCAGCATTTTTTTTTTTTCCTCAAAAATGAACTATTGAAAAAATAAATCTAGATCTGAGAAAAAAAAAGTAATATAAAAACTCTGAAATTTAGAGCCTTAATATGGTGGATCACTTCTAGGTTAAACAACATTAGTCGTCGCCCATCAGTCTACAAAGGTTCACAATTTCATCTTGTTTCTATCTTTCTTCTTCCTTTTTTATTTTATTTTGGTATTTCCTTTTAAATTTTTGTGTATTTTTATTAATTATATATTATCCAATTAAATATAAATTTAATATAATATTATTTTTATTATATTAATTGCTTTATACCAATCAAATATTATTAACTAATGATAATAAAGTATAGGTCATATTTTATAATTTTTGTTTCTATTTATTTTTCCTTATTATACTCAATAAACCAACCCAGGGCTTGCCAAGACCCCATTTTTTTAATTGCTAGGCAAGGACTTCATTTATTTGAATAGCTATGAGAACCGAACATTTGCTTGTCTAAATATATATATATATATATATATTGATGATGTGTTGATCACTAAGAGGGGGTTGTTTTGTGATTCAATCCCTGTATGCAATGGTTAACCGGTAAAGGGAGGAAAAGAGAAAGTGTTGTGTGTTTAAAGAATAAGGTAGAAGTTTTAAGACTTGAGGATCCTTTGTAACTTAGGCTTCATGATATATTTATAGAACATAGTGCTTACCTATCCAAAACACATATTTAGCTAAAATTAGCCTGAAAGTGGTTGTTGCATTGGATGTGTGCACAATATAAGAGAGGACAAAATCACCTTGCGGATTGGTTGATCTTGGGAATTATGGTTGTCGTGTCTAAGGTGTAGGCAAACATCACATTTGGGGCAACTAAGAATAGGGGCAATATCAAGGATGTTAAAGAACATTTAATAAGGAGAGACAAAGAGTAGCAAGGGCATCGAAGGCTCCAAGCTAAGCCACTAGCACCTAGCATGTGCTCAAGGGTCAAGGTTAGTGCTACACAACAGGTTTGGATCTAGTTGGCCTAAAGAGTTAGAATCATAGCAGACGCTAGTTGAAGTTTGTCACATCTTAAAACGGTAGAGTCATAATAATCTCGCCGTACAAACTATTCTAAGATAGAAGCTGACATTTCAGCAATTATTTTAGACCTAATTTACACAAAGCGTCCATGACTAACTTACTTTAAAGTAAATAGTTCATAAATAAACATGTTATTTACCTATAAAATTATGAAAAATATATATTTACACTAAAATAATCTAAGTATGTTTACAAGATTTAGTAGTTTAATCATAATCTACTTAAGAAATACATATATTATTACTAAAAACTTTAAAGATAAAATCCAAACTTAAGAGTATAATTACTTCTCAAGTTTATATCTTCACTCCTTCGAATCTAGCAATTGCTAACTTTAGGGTAGTTATATGACCGCTTCTTAGTTAGCACCTGCAAAAACATTTATAAGAAAGTGAGCAACCAACCGCTTAGTAAGTTAGGATAGAGACTTAAAACTATACATTAAACATAAACAAAGTTATTAACCAAATTAGTTAGATACAATGCATATACAAGCAAACACAATCACATAATGTTATTTGGTCTGTCGTGAGATTAAAAGAATTATACCCACTTTAATCCAAGTTGAGGAGTTTTTATGTTTATGCAACAGTTCATGACCAAATTTAGGCTTATGCAATATAGACACCGCATCTCCCACGATTACCTTCGAATTATTGATTTCACTCTTACTGCAATCTCTTCTCTTGCCACTTAATTCAACTAAGGATGAAGAAGGGACCCATTATGATACTCAATGCTATCCTTTTCAAAGGGATCGGTATTTGGCTAGAGAACTTAAACATTTCCCCTAACGAGTTGCTATGTAAGTCCGATTTAAAATTACAAATCATATATTTAATTAAATTCGATTTAAGATGTTCAATCATTTCAAATAAATCATAGAAATACAAGCTAGAGTAGTAAACCGTTAATTATATCATCAAACTCATAAACAAACATATACAGGTATGCGCACAATTAACTATTTAGCAAACACAATCAAGTACAATTTTAAGCCTCCGAATACTATAAATTAGTACTTTGAAATACAATAACTTATTAATCTTAACTTATCTAGACTCTTCGCTTGCTCAATCAAGATGCAAGTTGTATATACTATTATCGATAATCCCTATAATACAAATGTTGTTTTAATAATCGTATAACTATCTTATATAAGCTTTATTCGGTATTTCTTTATGTTATCTTTAGCTTAGGGTTTTATTATACCTAATTATTTAAGTTTTTAAATATTTTACAATTATTCTTAATTTAAGCTAAGTTTTGGTTTAGTTTCTGAATTTGTTTCTTAATTAAGTTCTAATTCAGTTTTTTATTACAAGTTATACAGGAATCATAAAAACTTATTCCAAACCATAATATAAAATTAATCATATTATAATTGGGCATCTTAAATATCGTATTTGGTCTCTAACTAGTATTTTAGTCAATAAGGTATACCATAATCCTAATTTTACTACTGATTTAGCTTTTAATATGAGAAAAATTTACATTTTTCATTAAGTATATAACTTTATATTTCATATTAGATTTATTATATATTAATAATATTATAATATTATTAATTTTGATATAATATTTTCTACTCATTAATTTCCTATATTTACATATTATGTGTTATTACGTTATTCACTCCTAAATCACTTATTTAACACTTCTAATACTACATATATCATCTTTCATCATCCAATAACATATCAAATATCTAATTATATCTTAAATCAAAATTTTATACCTAATTACCCTAAATTACAAAATTAACTTAAAATATTCTATTTTACTTATTATATATATACTAAATAATACAACTAATAATTATATCTAATATCCCAAATACTATAAATATCATACTACATTAGAATTTAACATCCTAAAATACCTAATTATACACTAAATCAATAATTATCCATTTAATTACTAAATTAGCATAAAATCACTCATCTTATACATAATTTTAAGGCCTAAAAATTATCTAAAATTTTTTAAAATAAATTTGAAAAATCTCTTCATAGCACTATTTTAAATATTCTAAATAGCCTACACGAAAATTTTGAGCTCAAAACTACACTATTAGGGTCATTTATTTCTAAATAAAAAAATAACTCAAGTTTAGGAATTTCTTAAACACTATATATCACATAACATAATTTTATTAAAATAATATTTTTTCTAAAAACTACATAAAAATATCTCAAAATACTAAATTTCATAATTTTCTATAAGTATTTAATATTTTTAATAAATAAAATAAAACTGGAGGAAAAATTAGACTCCTCAACAATGGTTGCTTTGGCCACCAAGGCCTTAACAGTCGGCTTGGGCACTACCACTACCGTCGGGTAGTGGTGGCCGTCTACTCCTAAGTACTCGCAAGTGTAGGTTCACCCTATATGCTCTATTTGCACACTACTTTTCTAATTTTTTGTAAATTTGGTTTTTCCTCTCTTCTCATCTTCTCTCTAATTTTCTTGAGTTCCCAACATGTCAAAATGAATTTCAGATGGTCTTTTCCCAATTTATAGAGCTGTTTGGAAAGGTTTATGAACTAGTTTATGATAATTGTCCCTTATCCTCTTCTATTTTTACTTTTTATTTGGCTAAATTTTATTGGTTGCTTTTCCTTCTTCAATTTTAGCTTGCCACACCTCAATTTTAGAATTCTCTTCACTTTTTCATATTTTTCTTTAATTATTTATTAATTTTCTTTAATTATTTAGTATTATTTTAGATAATTTCGAGTATTTTAAATAATTTTACATATTTTTACTTACACATAAATACATATATGATACAAATAAATATTATTTAATTTATTTTATTATTTTTAGTATACATATAATTTATCTTTATTGATTCGTTAGTTATTGAAACTAGTTTTACGTATTTCTAACAAATAATGAATAATATAAATATAATTTAATATTACATTTTTTAATTATTTTAGTATTTATTTTCTTAAATCTAAACTTACGAAATTACTTTTACTAATATTCCTATTTTTATTATAAAATTTAAGTTCGATCAGATAACTTACCTGATCATCCTAAATTTTATAAATCAAACCTTGAACATTTGATTATAAGATTTACAGAGTCTTCGAAGGCCTAAGTAGGTCAAAGTGGACATGTGGGACATACCGGGGGACCTTAAGCAAGTCCCTTGACTTAGGTTGGAGTGAACCCATAAGAGGATTGAGCAAATCAAACTATTGAAGGAATCCGTGCTCTTCGGCTTGAAGCAATGCTCGAGGAAACTTGAGCAAGCAAAGACACTTGGGACTCGTCTTTGGAGCTTGAGTGTAGAACGACCTATCAACATATATATATATATATATATATATGTGTGTGTATGATTTTGATTATTTGAATATAAAAGGTTAGATATTAGCATTTTATATATATATATATATATTTCATTTAAATCTTTAGGAAACCTATATTATTATGCTTTTCATTTTATCCATAAAGAATGATGCGTCAAAGTTAAAGGAGGAAATAAAATATGACAAATTATATATCGAAATAAGTAACTATTCCATTAATTTTTTTATATGTAGGAAAATTGGACTCATACAGTCTTATTTTTCTATCTATAGGCTCGAAAATCTCTTTTTTCTTTTTTCTTTTTTTCCCTTCCAACTGCTACAAAAAATCTCATATATAATGTATTGGTAAACGGTAGAAGATATATTCGTAAGTAGGTGCACCTTTTTACACTTGTCTTCGTCTCCTAAGCTAGTCCTTCATAGGCTGCAACTAGCAATACTCCTTACAGCCGGACAAAATATTTATTTCTCACTAGTGTTAAATCAAGATGTAATAATCATGTTTCTTATATTCTTAATTTTATTTATTAGTGACAAATGGAGAAACCATAACACATTGCTGCTCCAAGAATACTTATAAAAATGTAAGAAGCTTTGTCATCTTTTATTTATCAATTATTGTAAGTGTGAGAGAACTAAAACCTAAACAATAAACAATATAGTGCTACATATTTGAATACCTTAAAAAAAACAGCCATAAAATAATCCAAAGAGAGCTTACTAAATAGTATTATTTTAGGAGAATGGTCATTCATGGTACCATGCCGGCCTTATTGTTATCTCTTGTCGTTTGCACTCACATTTTTATCAACAATAATATTTCTTACCATGATTTTGAAGTGAGTCGGCGTGTGGATAACAATGCACGTTCTCTTTGTAATCTCCAACTTGTGTAATCAGATGGGCAAATTGTAAGTATATCTCTCCAATTATTGGTTGATGAAATGCAGGTTGAATTATATGGCTGGTTTGGTTATTTTATAAGAATAAAATAGAACTACCATTTCTTATTTATAGATTTATTCATACGTTTAATTAATTAATAGAATAACTATTTCATAAAATTGTTATTACTGAAAAATAAGGTGTTGCAATTCCTATATAGAACAAAAAAAATAGCTATTATTCAATTTTTTCATAATATATTCCATATAGAACCTTAAAATAACTATAAGAAATAACTATTACTAATTTATTTCATGTGCAATCCTATTCTTACCAAACATGCCTTAATCTTTTTAAGTGTGTCTTCATTCTTATAATTTTTAAATACATATAATTGTCACCAATGACCCAAAGTTCACACTACATATGGTCCTTTCAACGATAATTTTGGAATTTATGGTTTGAACGGCATGGTGTATTTTAAAAACCTATGGAAAAATAAAAGCACACTTTGGATTCTCGGTTTACCTTTTACCTAATTAATATTTTTATGGTATATTTGTGGTTATCCTTGAACAAAACTAGAAGTAAATTTATGAATATACGATGAGGTAAGCACTGATGAGAAAAGTCAACAAAATGGCTTGGTAATATATAGCCATAAACAATGGAGACAAAGAGAAACAGTTAAAAGGAAGAACCTTAGTGCAATTTCTAATATCAAAACTAGTTCTAAAAGATGGACAACGCATTAGATGATGTGTGATGTTTCCATTGGAAAGATCTCTTTGTGCAACACTTTTAACAAGGCTAGACCTTGTTTTCTTCATCTTCTTACCTGGACCTTTCTTTTATCAATTTTTTCTTGTTTAAACTTTGTTGCATTGTCTAACTTGTTGCTTTTTTAAGTATTACATGTTATCACTCAATTTTTCCGAATGAATAAGCTCTCACCTTATTTTTAACTTCCTTACCCGTTTCAGGAATGCAAAGTAAATCATGTAACGACTCTCTTCAGTACTACTATTAGTAAAATTTGATTATAAAGTTGCTCCAACAAGTATATCCTTATTCCAGTAGCCAAGTGGTGAAAGCTAAGCTGAAAGATTTTCACTCATGGCTAATTTCTCCTTTGAATTTGATTACTCTTCATCCGACCGATCTAGCAGGAGACATCACACCACCCCTGTCGATTCCATACATGCGTCCAGCTCAGATAACCCTTTCAGGACACGCCATGCCTCTAGGAATCCGACTCCTTGGAGGCGCCGTCACCTTGCACCAGCTGATCCTTTTGCATCAGATGATGACTTGTCGTGGCAGAGTGAGGTTTCCTGGCAGTTTGAACCTTCAGGGTGGCGTGATAGTCGTAGTCTGGGAGCAGCCTTGAGCCCCTGGACAGCTGCTAGTCCATATGAGAGTAGGGTTTTTACACGGTCAGCTAATGACTATTACCTTTCGCGTACAACTGGTGGTTTTCGTAGCTTTATCAATCCGAATTACGAGTTTTCAACCGTCAGTGACGTGCAAGGTGGAAGGCTTGAATTGCAGAGCTTTGTTGGAAGGGTTAATGAGAGGGGAAGAAGTTCTGTTTCGGGTGAATATAGTAAGAGCCCGAGATTTTCAGGCCTGGAAATGATTGAGGAGGGAGGCAGTGGGCATGGTAGTCCAATTGACGATGAAGATGTTCAACAAGACAAGAAAATGTTGGAAATCGATCGTTCAGGAGCACGAAAATCAGAACATCGTGCAAAACTGGAGGATGATTTCGACAATGTTCTTGATGATCATCATCCGAAGTTATCACACAATGTGCATTATCGGCATTACGATCTGGACAGTTTCCAAAGCAGCCATCATTATGGTCAGAATCAAGCCGATTATGGTCACAGGCGACATGGTTCTTCGGGATCAGCCAGTTACTACCATGACAATGATGCCGTTCCTGCCTATGATGAGCAAGATGATCATGATGAGGAAGACGAGAAGGAGTTGAAGCCTGTTGGGCTTCTTAGCTTATTCAAGTACTCGACAAAGTGGGATATGGTTCTTGTGTTTCTCGGATGTCTGGGAGCCCTGATAAATGGAGGTTCTCTTCCTTGGTATTCATTTTTTTTCGGAGAATTTGTTAACAAGATTGCTCGTGATTCGCTTAATGATAAGGACAAGATGATGAAGGATGTAGAAAAGGTATACACAGCCCAACCCTCACGTTTGATGTTTTCATGTGTCTTGCGTGTTACCACAGTCGTGATTTCCCCCCTAATCGAACTAGGAAGTGTATCAGCATCTGCAGACACATTTTTCCCTCTGCTGTAAGCTGCAGCAGTTTTTCTACAACTGTTTGATAAATATTTAAGATACTGAAATAGCTAATTTTCTCAACCAGGTATGCTTACTCATGACTGGACTGGCAGCAGTGGTGGTTATTGGAGCTTATTTGGGTAAGGAGGAACTGGAATTCATATTCCCTTTGCTATTTGCTTTGTTTCTTTGAAAATATCCTAGTAGTCTTGCTACTTCCTTTTAGATTATGTGGATCAAATGCTAACAAATGAAATATCACATTCAACGGATCTAAACGTTTAAATTTGTTTGTAGCTTTGCTTTTGTCTTTTATCTTTCCGCATCCTCTCATCAGGCTGAGAAATTTAAGGACATCGACCAACTTATGGTATTTAATCTGCAGAAATCACATGTTGGAGATTAGTGGGAGACAGAACAGCACAGCGCATAAGAACCAATTACCTAAGAGCAATTCTCCGTCAGGATATCGGCTTTTTTGACACAGAAATTAGCACTAGTGAAGCTATGCATGGAATATCAAGTGATGTCGCGCAAATACAAGAAGTTCTTGGTGAAAAGGTCAGCTTTTCTTAAGTACTACCCACTAGACATCTTGTAGCATGAAGAGGATTAGAAAAAGCTGTGGTTTTAGTATATATGGTAATCTAGATTTATCTGTTTTACTATGCAGATGGCACATTTTATCCACCATATTTTCACATTCGTTTGTGGATATGCGGTTGGTTTCCGAGAATCATGGAAGGTCTCTCTAGTGGTTTTAGCAGTCACACCATTGACAATGTTCTGTGGGATTGCTTACAAGGCGGTTTATGTTGGCCTAGCTACAAAGGAAGAGGTAAGGAACCATCTTATAAACTGCATACTCCAATACAAGACTTCATTTATTAACATAGTGTTACTTTTATGGCAGGTTTCTTATCGAAAAGCCGGTAGTATTGCCGAGCAAGCTATAAGAGCCATCAGAACCGTTATTTCATTTGTTGCAGAGGATGGTTTGGCTGCGAGGTATGCAGCCTTGTTGGAAAATTCAGTTCCCATAGGAGTCAAGATTGGATTTGCTAAGGGTGCAGGAATAGGGGTCATCTACCTGGTAACATATTCGACATGGGCATTGGCCTTCTGGTATGGTGCCATTCTAGTTGATCGTGGTGAGCTATCTGGGGGCAAAGCCATTGCGTGTTTCTTTGGTGTCAATGTTGCAGGAAGGTATTTCCTTTACCCGTTACTATACATCTATACCTCTCGATGCAATGTGATGTATTTTCACCTTGACAGAGGCTTGGCATTGGCATTGTCCTATTTTGCTCAATTTGCACAAGGGACTGTAGCAGCGAGTCGTGTGTTTGAAGTCATTGATCGGATCCCAGAGATAGATCCCTATAGTCCTAGTGGAAGGACAATTTCTAATGTTCGTGGAAGAATTGAGTTCAAAAGTGTTGATTTCACATATCCATCTCGCCCAGATGCTCAGATTCTCCACTCACTCAGTCTTGTCATTCCCTCTTCCAAAAGTCTTGCTTTGGTTGGTGCTAGTGGTGGCGGCAAATCTACAATATTTGCCCTGATTGAGAGGTTTTATGATCCTATAAAAGGTAAGCTAAGGACTAAGGTCATTAATATGTCTAAAACTCGACATGAAAATGGAGCTCAAACATATTCAAAAAATGGCAGGAACAATCACCTTGGATGGTCATGACTTGAAGTCACTTCAGGTAAAGTGGCTTAGAAGTCAGATAGGCATGGTCGGTCAGGAGCCAGTTCTATTTTCGACGTCCATTTTAGAAAATGTGATGATGGGAAAAGAGAATGCCACCATGAAGGAAGCAGTGGCCGCTGCTATAGCCGCAAATGCTCATAACTTCATCTACAACCTTCCACAAGGTTATAATACACAGGTGAAAGTAAAAGAGCATAATTGCAAATATGCCTTGAATTTTGATATAAATACAGGATTCAATAGTGCACTCAAGAATTCTCTATGTCTAGATTTATAGTGCTAGTGCTTGCTTCTTTTGGTTGCAAAATGTAAATCGAAGGTAAATTACAATGACATTACATATGTTTTATCATTTTTTCACTCTTATAATCTGTGCAATGTATTTAGTCAAGCACATAACCTGTTTCTTAGTGCATTTTATTTTTATTTTTATTTTTTTTCTCTTTTATTAGTTTTTTTTTTTATTTCAATATCTTCATTAGTTTAGTCACATAACACATAAACTTGAAAAAGTCTAAAACGAAGGTTATATAAGTGAAAGATATCTTGAACACAGTAATGTAACTGACACAAAACATAATACAGGTTATGAAAGTGTGAGATGCCAAAACACATGCTATGTATCTTGGCACAAAATACAACACAGCTTGAAAGTGAAAAAGCTTTAAAATGTAGGTTATATATTCGGTTGTCTAATGTTTATCTTTTATTTGCCTTATATGCAGGTTGGAGATAGAGGTACCCTACTATCAGGTGGTCAAAAGCAGCGGATTGCACTAGCTCGAGCAATGATCAAAGATCCTAGGATCCTTCTATTGGATGAGCCTACCAGTGCCTTAGACCCCGAGTCTGAAGCCAAAGTTCAAGAGGCTATTGATAATATCTCCATTGGGAGAACAACCATTGTCATTGCTCATAGACTTGCTACAGTAAGAAATGCTCACACCATTGCTGTTCTTGACCATGGCTCCGTCATTGAGATTGGTAACCATCGTCAACTCATGGAAAAATGCGGTGCCTATTATGACCTTGTTAAGCTAGCTTCTGACTCAGTCTCAAGGACCCCATCCAAGCAAAGTCCTAGAACGAGGGGAGCTGATTTTTCTATGCATGAGATGTCGGTTGAGTATGGTTCAAAATCAAAGCAAGGATATGAAATCTCCAGGTCCAAATACTATAAATCTATACAGGAAGAAAAAGAAGTATATGAGGAGGAACAGAAGCTAAAGCCAGCAAGATACAAACTCTCTGAAATATGGAGTATACAGAGGCCAGAGTTGATGAGGTTGTTATTTGGGTTTCTTTTGGGTATGCATGCAGGTGCTATCCTCTCTATTTTCCCCTTCATTCTTGGACAGGCCCTTACATTCTACTTTGATAAAGACACCCAGAAAATGAAAAGAGATGTTGGACATCTCTGTCTAGTTCTTGTTGGTCTAGGTTTTGGTTGCATAATTGCCATGACAGGCCAACAAGGTTTGTGTGGTTGGGCCGGAACAAAACTTACAATGAGGATCCGAAACCTTCTGTTCAATTCTATATTGAAACAAGAACCAGGGTGGTTTGATTTTGAAGGGAACTCAAGTGGGATACTTGTGTCGAGGCTCTCAAATGATTGTATCAGCTTTCGGTCAGTCCTTGGTGATCGTATTTCTGTCTTGCTAATGGGATTGAGTTCAGCTGCTGTTGGCCTTGGAGTCTCACTTGTGCTGGAATGGCGGTTGGCCCTTTTGGCTGCTGCTCTCACTCCATTGACATTAGGTGCCAGCTACTTGAATTTGATAATAAATATTGGACCAAGACTAGACAACAAATCCTATGCCCAAGCTAGCAATATAGCTGCTGGTGCGATATCAAATATAAGAACGGTAGCAACATTTTCAGCTCAGGAGCAGTTAATCAAATCCTTTGATGATGCCTTATCTGAGCCAAAGAAGAAATCCATGAGGAAGTCTCAAATTCTAGGCTTGACATTGGGATTTTTTCAAGGTGCCATGTATGGAGCTTATACGTTAGCTCTCTGGTTTGGTGCCTACCTTGTTAAAGAAGGGAAGACAGGGTTCAGTGCTGTAAACAAAATCTTTCTCATTCTCGTAATTAGCTCCTTCTCAGTAGGACAACTAGCTGGTCTAGCCCCAGACACTTCTATGGCAGCAACAGCTATTCCTGCCATTTTTGCCATTATTAACCGAAGGCCTTTGATAGGCAATGTCCGTGACAGAGGTAGAAAGCTTGAAAGATCAAAACCATGGGATATTGAGCTCAAGATGGTAACATTTGCATATCCTTCACGACCAGATGTTATCATCCTGAGAGATTTTTGCTTAAAGGTCAAAGCTGGAAACATGGTGGCTTTGGTGGGAGGAAGTGGATCAGGCAAATCAACTGTCATATGGTTGCTCCAACGATTTTATGACCCTATTCAAGGAAAGGTAATGATGGGAGGAATTGACATAAGGGAAATCAATGTGAAATGGTTGAGACAGCAAATAGCATTCGTCAGCCAAGAGCCTGCGTTATTTGCGGGGAGCATTAGGGAGAATATTGGATTTGGTAATCCTAATGCTTCATGGGCAGAGATTGAAGAAGCCGCTAAAGAAGCTTACATTCACAAGTTCATCAGTGGCCTTCCTAAAGGATATGAAACCGATGTATGCATCTTTCCTTCTCTTGAGTCTCAATCACAGTTTTTGTTTTTGTTGGATAGCCTGGAAGGATTCGCATGAATAGCAATTTACTTCCTAGGATTTGAAAATTTTACTAGGGAAGCCTAGTAATAAAAAGACTCTGATGACTAAAGAAATGCTTGCAACTTTCAACATGATATGACAATCTGATTTCTTTGTCCATGCAGGTTGGTGAAAGTGGCGCACAATTATCAGGCGGACAAAAACAAAGGATTGCCATTGCAAGAGCCATACTTAAGAAATCAAGGGTGCTCCTTCTAGATGAGGCAAGCAGTGCATTAGATGTGGAATCGGAAAGATATGTCCAAGGTGCCCTTAAAAAGGTATCTAAAAGGGCCACTACAATCGTTGTGGCTCATCGAATATCCACAATTAAAGAGGCCAACATGATTGCTGTTGTAAGAGACGGAATGGTAACGGAGTACGGGAGCCACGATACACTTATGGCATCCCATGTTAATGGTGTATACGCTAGTCTGGTACGTGCAGAGCGTGAAGCCAATGTATTTTCTTGAGCCTTCTATCAAAGTCAAATTTGAGATGCATTTAGAAAGTTCTATCAATTTTAAAGGTAAAGCACAGTTACGTGGATTATCAAGCATCAGCTAAGATATGTGCATGAACAATATCGGCAAATATATATTGACAATTTTATCTTACAGCATTGCATATTGCAACTCCATTTTTCACTTCCCAGCTCGCACATGCACAAGGCCAGAACTTAACAGCCAACAGACATGAATTTTAGTCACCAAATGATGTAGAGGGAACAGGTGAGCTTAGACTGCCATTTCAGTAAATGGAGACTTATCAGCTAACATTTGACTAGCAGATAATAGCTGAAACATGCAAAGAAGGTGATGAAAAGACAGAAGAAAAAAATGAGCTAAAAAATGTGATAGGTCTTTTCTATTGATAATTCAGTAAATCTGTATTATGAAATGAAAGTACAATGTAGGGTATGTCCCCGTTTATGAATTTTTCTATAGAATAATAGCGCCTACTGTGGTGTTCAAACAGGCATCCCCAAAAGTCAAGTGTATAATTGGAGTCCATGCACGCGAACTGGGAAACGGACACCGTTTAGCTAGTATCGAGTGCAAAATCAAAGAAGAAACTGCCCACCTAACAAGAGGAAAACTTCTTCATCTTTCTCCATGTCGTGCCCGGGCAATAAAATTATATTAAAAAAATCTAAATTTCACTATGATCTAATTGGTTGCAATCCAACATTTGTCTGAAGAGCCAAATGGAAAAATAGGAATTTACCTTAGGAGGTCTGTGATGCTATCTTCATGGTCAGAGACTGATAAGGGAGAGGATCTAAGATGGAGGGGCATGGCACATGCTCAGTTTCAGATTCCAATCAAAAGATTGCCATTTTTAGCATGTGCCCTGCTTCTCCAGCTCAGTTTAGCCTCCCCTGCTTCATTTTCTGTAACCGTTTCTCGCTTGATATATCAAATATACGGCATATCGCAACTAAAGTGATGTTTATAAAACGAAGAAACACCATTTGATAAAATATTTGATGGGGCATTTAAGGTAAAACTTGGTTAAATGGTTATGATTATCTTTCCTTTGGACTGAATCAGCTGAAAATGGATCCCACAAGTGAAATTGACAAGTAATTTGTTGGTGGGTTGGTGGTTCTTGTTGATTTGGTTCCTTGTTTTAGGATACAAACCTCTCCATGAATTGCTACTCAAGCAAACCCTATTTCATGTAAGTTGAACAAACCCCACCTTTGTTTCAGGGGCTGTTAGAAGTTTGGCTGCCAGAAAGTTGTCTTTAAAGAACCACAGAACATTCATCTATAGACATGACGATCGAATATAGCAAGACAATCACCAAACATCTTTAGAAAAATGAACAAAAGTTGCACCAAATACTAAAGTACAATTTAACCATCCTTGGTAACGCATTATCCAGTAATTCAGAAAGGAGTCAATTTCATGCACTCATCCATTATTCGTTCCTATCATGGCAAACACGAATGATAGATGATTGTACTGATTTTTCCGAATAACTGCACAAAGCCTGAAATCTTCATAGATTGGCTAGGCCTGTACATTTACTCCTTGAGAAAAACATCCTACAAAGCAAAGTACAGGGTATATTTTCCATATTATATAATTAAAAATAAGTTTAAAAAAAATAAAAAAAAACAAATCTGAGTTTATAAAAGTTGAATATAAGATATTTTCATTAAAACATTGGTGTATGATAAAGGAAAATATGACCTGGAAAAGGGTAAAAATTTCAAAAACTTAACTAATTCACTTGGCTGATTAAATTGATAATGCAGCTTCAACCATGTACATGAAGGTTTGCCCTTCTTGCGAGAGGAAAAAAAGGTTCGCACATGAACCATTTCCAATTCAAGCTCTCCATATGGTTGGGTTAACACCAATATTCAGCCAACTTGGAATGCTACAAGAACCCTAAGACTAAGATATAATTATAGGAAACACATCTTTAGTACTCTCTAAAAGTTAAATTTAAACGGCCATCTTGGAGCTGTGATTCCTCCAGCAAGGGCTTTGGTGCAGTGTTCTTGAGGATACAAGAAACCCCATGAAACACATGTCTAGATTTTCCACCAAATACTAGGACATCTCCTGATTCCAGAATAACCTTCTCTGCCTTATCAACATCCCTACCGTCCCCATAGAGAAACTCAGCTGAATCTCCGATGGAGAAGGAGACAACAGGCAACCCTTTACGAAGGCTTTCTTTGCTTTCATCTCGGTCCTGCATCAAGGCAATGCCACAAGATAGAGTCAGTGATGATTAAATATTCAAATGTGACATTGCAGACATTGTCAAAAGATAAGTTTAGATTACAGATCACTTTTGCAGATCATAGGGCTTAAAACTTCTAGTATGTACAGGATTGCAAGGATATTTATAAAGTGAAACCTCAACAATTTTGTTCTCAAAAAGAAGGATAACCACAGGGAAAGGCATTCACTCCTGCCACGATGTAAATTGTTCTTTGAAGGTGAAACATTCTGAGTACATTTTTTCTCTAAAAACGTCAATAAGGTTTCCTTTTGCCGATTGATGTAACTCAAGGAAAACTCTATATTTTATCAAGATATTGAACTAGTGTTAAGTTCGGCAAAAAAAATATTCTGATAGACTAGTTGGTAACAAACCTGGTGCAGTCCAAGCCGTCCGTTTGCAGAATAAAAGTTGACAATACAGACGTTTGGTGACATTTTAGGAAGTGTGTCCACAACACTTCTTGGACAGCTGTTTTTCCCAATAATCGCATGACAAGAATTCAGAGCTTGTTCTACCATATGATGAAATTCATCAGGTATACTTGGTGGTACAGCTCCATCAGTTAGCCGCTTCTCCCCATATTTGCTAGTCTGAGGATCCCAATTTTTACCCAGGCACATCATCATCAGTTTCAGTTTTGCACCATCACTGTAACCAGGTCTATAGAAACCTCCAGGCCCCAAACCATGTTCTCGGCATATCTTTATGATTTTGACCTGGAATATGATGCAATGAAGTAGTGCTGAATAGTTAAATATCAGCATTTCATTAATAAGTACATGGTTCAATATTGGCATTACTATTTTCAGGCTCAAAATTAGTAGAAACCAATATTATCCTAAAAGGTATATTTCCCTTATTCAAGTTCCAGACAGATAATTCAAAAAATAAAAATAAAAATAAAAAAAAAGAAAAAGAAAAAGCAAAAGCAGAAGCTATCAAATTATAATCTTATTGGTTCTCTTTCTGGCTTGACAGGTGGTGATGCATTAGTATACCTGATCGTTTGTGGTTAGATAATGCTTTAGAAGAACCATTCCAGGCCTCAGTACCTTCCCGTTTTCCCCTTCCATGGTCCGCTTCATTTCATTTCGCCTTTCTCTATTCTTCATGAGCAAAGAAGGTTTCAACATCACAGGTGTTCCCGACTTAGGTCGGCAGATATCAAAAGGTTTAGAAGCACCAACATCCTGAGAAATAAATGAACTGCTAGTTTTTGCAGCACTGGCAATCTTGCCCAGAGCACTTGAAGCACCAGCACTTGAAGATAGCTGAGGTTTCCCTAGTGGAGATGTTGCTGGGAAGTTTTGGTTTTCCATGATTTTGTTTGGTGTTTCTGCAATCCGTACTTTATCAATGTCTAACTCTAATGCAAGTTCCTTTTGCTGCTTATTTGAACCACCTGTAAATGGACTACTATCCTTGCCACTTAGAGTGCGCCAATTCTGTTGAATCAGATTACTTCGTGGGGATTGCATTCTTGTAGTAGTAGAACTGCCTGGTGACATCTGAGAATTTGGCCTTTCACATGGCAGTGATGGAATCTCATGGACAACGGATTTATCAACTATGTAATGCTGCCTTCCACCCTAAACAGAAGCATCAATCAAGGCATCAGTCTTCTGGTACATCTCATATGCAGCATCAATGGAAAAGAAACTTACTAGGAACAAGGACTACATTGTTATTAAATTTATTTACATTTGTCTTTTCATCAATAAAATCACCCAATTCAAAAGATCAAGTTGTAACAATGCTTCTTCATGTTTTGAATTTCATTAATGCTAAAATGGCATGGGTCTTATGTGACTTACAAATTGTGATTTTCCTAATGAGCAGCTCCCAATTACTTGTTAAAAGACCAGAAAGGGAAAGATTACACATTTCAGTGTACAAGTTCTTATCCAAAGAGCTAGCTGACAAATTGTGCAAGGGACTCAGTTTTCAATTCTACAAAGGGACACTTCTTAGGTCTACTAACAAAGTATAAGCGATACTTGACTGCATAAAGCCCAACACAATATCCTAATACCAATACTACATATTTTAGCACGAATATGTACCTTGATGCCACTGTCATAAGAATAAAACTAAAAAATACAAAATAAACCTAAAATAATATAAATACAAGCAATACGGTGCCCTTTGCCCTATTAAAAACCTTCAAGCAACACTTCTGTTCATCCGCAATTTGCTTTCCCAGATTCCAGGGAATGCACATGATGATAATTTCAAGATTCCACTTTCAGTCACCCGTTAACATTTTCTATATAATAAAATTTTCAAGACATTTCATACTTTATTCATTCAAGAACAAGCACAAAATTATATAAATCAAGTAGGAAAACTTTACCGGGTACCTGCACTACTCAAAATGCAATAGTACCAATACATTTATATTTTATCCCTACCCATCTAGTTCCTTTTTTCATGAAATATATAATTAACATTATAATCTTCTCAGGAAATTGCAAGTAAACAGCCAAACTTTGATCTCAGTGTTGATATATTATTTATCTAACCATAAAAGAGTGATTTAACAAACCTAAACTTTAATAAAATTGTCAATATAATAATGTTTGCTTTTTCTGTTAAAGGAAAAAACACCGATGACAGTTTGGGGTATTAAAGTATATTTAGATAAGCTCAATGGGTATTTGCACACCAACATCAGAGTTTCAGATTATCTGCAAACTCTCGAGTTATTTTCCACCTTGTCGGAGTTTAGGATTGTTAAAGGCTTTAACTCAAAGCATACTTTGAAATTTCAGGGCACATGACAGGTAAAATTTTGGGGCTAAATTGCATTTTCCCGAATCTATTTTCCTCTTAACTAGAGTCTCGAAAAAACAAGGGGACTACATTCCCGCCAATGGCCACCCCATCATTTAATGCAATGGGAAATGATGGAAATTTCAATGGTGCAAAAATGCACGAAAAATACAAAGTGTGCCCATCAACAAAGATGCGATCTTTCATACATAAACTTGATTATTCCATCATAATAAACAAGACCCAGATCATATTTTTTAGTAGAAAAAGAAAAAGCAATAATTTTAACAAGAAAATGCACATACACCATGTGGGCTTGAATTGGAACCGTCACTTGGGTGTCTTCTTCCGGAGCTCATTCTCGAGTACGCAGCCGGGTTTTTTGGCGGGAAGTTGTATGGTTTTGTAGGTAATAAGTGTCGTATAAGGGAGGAAACAATTGTCATGCGTTGCTATGGTAGTTTGCACGTGTAAGTTGCTGAGAAATATTTAGAGAAAGAGAGAGAGAGTAGAGGAGGTAAATGGCGAAGTCGAAACGCTATTTAATATTTCATGCCCGTGACCTCGGGAAGGTAAAAATTGTTATGGAGTACTCTTTTTTCTAATTTTTCTCATTATTTTCTTTCCTTTTATCATGCTATGTCTCCAGTGATATTCGAGATGCTATTTAAAATCAACGGGATGAATTACATTGACATGAAAAGAAATGGAATGGAATCATATAAATCCTTTTTTATATTTAAAAAGATTTACGAAACTGAATTAAAAGAAAAATATCTTTAATTATTAAATATCGTAATTAAATAAAAGATTATAATTTTAACTTAACATCAATTAATAAGGTCAAAATAGAATAGTCAGTTTGCTCCTTTATTCCCCTAACAACTAAATATGCTAATTCTAAAGATTGACAATTTCATTTTTTAAAAATACTTTAAAAAATGGGAAAGTAATGGAACTTAAAATCACATTACCAAAACAAAAATAAAAAAAGAAAAGATAATTTGGAACTTAAAATCGCAACTCTACTCATATCATATTTAGTATGAGAGAATGAATCAAAATAGAATTACGATTTCATGTTTTATTTCTTTTCTTAATGTTTAAAAGTGTATTTAGAAACTAAAATCATGATTCAATAAAATCAACGATTTTGGCTTAATAGAGGAATTTGATTCTGCTTTTGAAAAGGGTGAATCGCAATTTCCTTTTTTTTACATTTATTATTATTAATTAAATTACTTATTTATCATTCAATTTAATTATGATATTAAATAATGAAGGATTTTTTTTTTTTACAATTATTACTAACATATGTATTTAATTTTATTTCATGAATATTTCCAAACATAAAAAATAATTTACCATTTTACTTCTCATTCTATTCCATTCAATTTCATTACATTCTAATCCATTCATGCACATCAAATGTGACATCAAGGTTTATTTTAGCATTCTAAATGTAACGTTAGAGTTGCAAACTACACGATTGGTACATAAATAATGGAGACGATACTATTTAGTATTAATGTGAAATGTTTATACAGGATGATTAATTATCATATGATTTATAATAAAGATGTATGTTTAATTGACTTTCATTTTATTGCATATAAAATATTAAGAAGTTATTATGGTGTCTAATTGATAAAAATCATAGTTAATGGTTTGTTTGATTCACATAATGGGATGAGGTAACGATGAAATTATAATTTTTAAGGAATAAAATAAAGTAATAAGTATTATTTTATTTGATAGCACTTAAAAAGATATTATCAATGGATTAGGTATATGTCGATCCTTAATTCATGGTTTGGCTACTGTACTAGTTTTTGTAGGTAGATATGGGTATATGTTAAAAAAGAATAAATAATAGTTATTCTTTTGATCTTGTGAAGGAACAACAATTCCTCATTTTATAACAGTAGTAATTTTGTATAATAACTATTCTACCTATCAAATGTAAGATAAATTTATATGAGAGGAATATTTATATTATTATAAAGTCAACCAAATATATTGTAAGAGAGCAACCACTACCATGTTAGCCTTCTTTGTAATTGATAGGAATCAACTCCCCGAATTAATCACACTTATCTGAGTTAGAGGATTATAAGGACTCACACGAAGAATACTAGCTTAATACCCTATTCAAGACGAAGATTCAGATTCTTATTCTTATTCTGATCTCCATCTTTTACACTATGGTCAACCCAAGTGCCGAGCTCTCATAAGTGCCAACACTGTTTCCAAGCTGCCAAGCAATCATGCCAACCTACTGAACATAGAGGCCAACCTGCTGAGCATACAAGTTAACTTACCAAGCAGCCATACTTATCGCTAAGCTGTTACCATGATCCAGACAGTGTCCAAGCAAATCATCTTGAGATGTTTAATCAAGCCGAGTTGCTAAAACATTTGACCTATGGAAATGCTAACCCAAACTTCAAATATCTCTCAATATTCGAGCCTTAACCCAAATCTACCTAATTCTCAAGCCTTCTTCTAATATTCCTGAAGCGTATTTTTATAACTGTAAAACAGTCCTAAACTCTGCATCAAGAAGAATATCTTTTTTAGATGGTGCCAATCGCTCGCTGATACGTACCTTCTGGTACGACATTATAGAAGGATTCCTTACTTTTTTTATATAGAAAATTTTTTGTCTCTTTTACCCTTTTTAGTATATTTTATGTATTTTATTTGTAAACTACTTTTTTTATCTTTTCCATGTATGCCTTGTAACCCTAATGAGGCTAATATATAAAACCCATTTACTTATAAGCAAATACATCATTGCATTATTGAATATTACTAGTTTCATTCTTGAGCAACCTTAGTGTTTTCATTATCTCTTAACTCTTATTTATTCTCTTTAATAAGGAGTAGTGGAGAGTAACCCTATACTTCAAATAGGTAAGTCACATCCAGTGAATTGGAGGCTAAGTAGGATTGACAAGTGTATCATATCCAATTGGTAGCTATTCGAATTTGTTAATCCTCTTTTATTTTCTTTTAGTTTTGATCCATTGTGGTGCTTTTCCTTATGTACGACCCCAGAGATACATCAGTAACTCATATATATATCATTATTGATGTTCTTGAATTTTTTTTTTTTTTTTGTTGCTGTCATGCCCTTAAACAATAGGCTCATAGCAGTCTTATGTCAACCATTCTATGTTAAAAGTTGATCTCACAACCATTATCGTAGACCTGATTTACATGAAACGTCCATGACTAACCCTACTTTGAAGTAAACAATTCAATATAATAATAAATATTTAACCTGCAAAAATTTTTAAAATATATAATTATAAGCTTATTTATCAAAAATTAACTTACATAACTTTATAGTTTAGTTAAGCTATATATACATACATTTACAATCCAATAGGCGAAACCAGTTGAGTCACCTAAAGTGACTTAACTGATTTCTTAAAGTTTCTATATTTATACTTATATGTTTAGCCTAAACAAAACAACAAAAAAAACTTCAAAAGCTATGTGAATCCAATTGATTTTTGGTTCTTATCCTCACATCTAGTTCCCTAACAGCATCTAACCTTAAAGTAGTCAAGCATGGCATCCTAATTTGCATCTACAAAAGAATTTATAAGAACGTAAGCAACCAACTGCTAAATAAGTCAGGATAAAGACATAAGACTACACAGTAAGCATGTTATTTAGATGCAATGCAACAAAACAAATGTCATCGTACGATATTGTTCGGTTCATCGTAAGATTAGAGAAATTATACTCGTTTTAATCTAGGTTCGAGGAGTTTTAGCATATATACAATAATTCACTACCAAATTTAAGCTTATGCAAGAGAAACATCCATCTTCCTACTACTACCTTCAAACTCAGCATCTTCGCTCTTACCATAACTTCCTCTCTTATCATTTAGCTCTACTAAAGATGAAAAAGGACCACTTCGACCATCCATTTCAAAGGAGTCAGTATTTTCTTTAAGAATCTTAATTGTCCCTAGTGAGTTGCAATGCATATTTAGTTAATTTTGCAAGTCCAATATATCTTAGTTTCATTTAAGGGCGATTAATCAATGCCACATAATTTAACAAGGATGTCAAACTCACAATTCTACCTAAAATCATTGAAGAGTCAGTAAAATTGGAACATGAAATCAAAATATAAATTTCTATAACTTATGTAAAATAACTTTAAGAAAATGCAGATGTGTTCATAGTAGCTATTCAAAACTTGGAATACATTATGAAAATAAAAAAAATAAAGAAATTAAGTTCTTTTTTTATGAAAAATTCTTAATAATATATAATTTAACGTATACAAAAGAAGGACAAATAAAGTCAAAATTAAAAATTTTCCATTATTTTTTTTTAAAAAGTAATGAATTAATGAAAACCAAAGATTTCAATTTATTTTAAATTATTAATTGTATAAATTGAAGTATATAGTTTTCTTTGTAATATTTGTTATTGGAGTTAAAACTTAGATGAAGGCTATGAATATAAAATAAGAGATTAAGAAGGAGAAAAAGAGGAAAAAATTAAAATAGAATAGGAAAAATAATATAATGTTCTAATAGTTAATGGCTTGTAAAAATTTAGTTATGTTTTTTTCATTTTTTAGCCCCATTCAATTCAAAGATATAGAATTGATAAACTCGGTTAGAAACGTAAATTTTTATATTAAAACGATTTTATATATGAATTAACTCAAAATAGCCTCCTAAAATAATAAACTCATAGAATTATATGAGTAAAATCACAATTTTGACAACTATGAATTCAACCAGTCACAGCCAGTAAAGTAAACCAAGTAATAGTACAATTAAGATCAAAGACATAAGTATGTGTACAATAAAGCTATTTATAAGCTTAATCAAGTATAATTTTAACCCTTCAAGTACTATGAAACAGTATCTAGAAATACAATTACATATTGATCCAAAACTTACCTAAACTCCTTGTTGCTCATATAGGTAGAGCTAGGATATGTTTCTTTATTGTCAGTCCTAATAATATAATTGACAATTTAGTGTTTGCACGAGTATAATACATATTATTATTCTATGTTTAAGTTCATTAATCTAAGTTTAGAGTATTGTTAACCTTGGTCATTTAAGTTCTTAAGCTACTTCCCTTTAGTTCATCTTTAGCTATCCTCTGATTCATCTTCTAATTACAATTTATTCACAAATCCTTAAAATCGTTCCCTAACATATCCTTTGAATCCAACTTAACTATATTTCCTACTTATAGAATCTCTAATTTAGCTTCTGAACATCTTTCTAACATAACATTGGCCTTATAACTTTTGATCTATCCTTTAATTTATCTTTTAGTTTCACACACACTCAGTTTTCCAGCAAAATCTCCATTACTTCAACACATACACTTGAACAACTACCATCAAGATTAATAACCAATATCACTTCTAACCCCAACCTCATCTCGTATTAACAATTCTCAATTTTATGCTACATTATAACTAAGTTTAAATAAGTAAAACATATTATTTCCTCCCTCCTACTAATTCAGACAAACATGAAAACATCTTATTTACTTCAAGAGAATCGTTTCTTTTTAGTTTATCATCACCAAAACTACCAAAAAATCATACTATAGCAGAGACCATATTAAATTCTCAAGGAAATTTAAGAAAATAGGCCATTAGCGCACTATTCTCACATAAATCAAAATTTGTTCAAAAATCAACATTACAATTTCAAAAATTATTCACTTGGCATGAAAGTATAGTGTATGAAGATCATATAGTTAAAAATCGAAGCCAAAACTGCGTCGTTTATCCTTTGGAAAATATAAGTGAAAATTAGTATACGTGTCCAATTTCTTAAGGAATATATATTTAAACTCATAATTTTGAAAAACTAGTTTAATTTTTGAAATCTATACACAAATATTTCAAAAAAAAAATCCTAGAATTTTTTCCAACTTAATTTGGTAATTTTAATAATTTATTGAAACTCGAAGCAGTTTAAACAACTTACTAACAAATCACTTTCTAACCACCCATCGGTGGCAAGGGGGTGTCAACGACCCCAAATGGTGGGTCTTCAATCAACCTATGGTGGTAGTTCTCTTTCAAGTCACTCATAGCCCTTTACACCATATTCAAGCCTATTTTCACACTATTTTCCTATATTTTTTCCTAAATTTCTCTCTAGTCTTTTCTTATCTCACCACTTTTTTTAGAGAGTAAACTACCCAAACAAACTAAAGGAAGAGGACTTAGATTTTTATATAGCAGTTTTGGGTCAGTTGGTTTTTTCCTCCTTTACAAGGGTTTATATTTTCACTTTATTTCTCATACTTATGTATCCAATCCCTCACATTAATAACCCAATTCTCTTTTATATATTACCATGCCATTTCTACACTTTTTCAAGCTACTACCTTATTTTTTCCCTTTTTATTATTTTTTCTACAGTCTTTTTAATATATTTTAGTATAATTTAGGTATTTTAGGTAATTATAGGTATATTTTTATAATGTAAAATTATATTTAATAAAAATAAACAATCCTAAATATTATCCATATCATTTTATAATTTTTAGCGTCTATATAATTATTTATAGTAATTCATTAATTATCAAAACTTATTTCACACGTTTATGATAAATAACGAATATTATACGTATGTTAACAAATATAATACTTTATTATTTTACTTTCTTAAATCTAAACTCATGGGGCCACTTCTACTAATTTTTTTAACTTTGTTACAAAATTTAACCTCAATCAAACAACTTTAATGATCGCCTTAAATTTTATATATAAATTCCAAACTGACCAATCGCAAGCTTATAGCCTAAGGCTTATAATTACAACCATATGACTAATGTACACAATGCATGTTCATTACAGATGACCCTATTGATAGCATAAGTGAAAGCATAGCATAAGAACACATAACCATAAGGAATTATATAGAATTATTCGATAAAATGAGGTTAGGTACTTTGTAAAGGCTCAACTAAAATTATGATGTTTGGAGTAGTTTAATCTTCACTAGCAATCTAACATCCCCTTTTTGTCCTTACATATCGATAAATTTCTTGGATTGTGGTTCAAGACATTATAAGAACCTGTAAAATTCTATTAGAACGTAAAAGAAACCATGTGCGTAGTAAGTAGTCACAGAAAAAGATTATATGTCAAAAGTCAAATAGTAAAAGTTTCATTAAAGTGCAATGCAACAATTAAATGCTATTCGTGTGACATTGTCCAATTTATCATGAAATTAGAGAAAATAATCCCACTTTAATATACGTTTTAAGGAGTTCTGATAAACAATAAGCACCTCACCAAACCTAGCTTTGTATAACGGACTGTTTATCATCCTTAAGGACAATGGAACTAATTCATTTGACTAGCTTCTGACCTATATTGCAACCTCCTCTCTTATTACTTATCTTGTTACTTAGTTCAACAAGGTTTGAAGAAGGTAACGATTTGGTCCTCACTTAAATGGCCGATGTTTTGTAAACATGAGATACAAGATGATGGAAATATAATGTACATCCAATTTATTAGTACCTAGTTTGCTTTTTACAATTTAAGGGTAACCAAACATTCTCAATATTCATATATATGTTTGTATGTGTGTTACAATAAATTACACCAATCAGTGGTAATTATACTTTCTTGATCCGAGAAGTGCATTGTTGGAAGTGGATTAAAACGCCAAATGGCTCTAGATTCAAGGGTTACTACTATAGCCTGACATGAGGTAAAAGTCATTTCTACGAGCTAAACTATTATAAATAACATAAACACATTTACTACATACAAACATAACATATAATATCAATAGGTAATATAAGGACTTATAGTCCCTATATCAAAATATGAAAAATATGGTGAAGTAAGCTAACTCACTAAGATACATGTTGCTAATTGACATGTAATATAGTTATAATTTCTTATAAAAATATCCTCAAATTAGTTCATGCTATGAAAATAAGGTACAAGTCTTTGTGTGAGACAAATATATGATAGGATCTAGCCCATTATATTCTTAGTCAAAATATTATACAAACTTAGTGGTGGGTAAGGTATAAAGGATACCTATAACTTATCCTGTAATGTACCGGTTTTCAAATTTTAGAGTCAGAACCTATTTTACAGCATTTTAAGACTATCGTAAGACCTGTACTTTGTAAAACTTATAAGGTAGAGGATACTTATAGAACATGTAAATTTTATTTTTCTTCTTATAAATGTCAAATTTATGTGATATTAAAAAAGTAATTTATATGTGATCATGCAATTTCTTCATATGCAAAACTTATAACCTATAGCAAAATCTATGATATCAAAAGAAGTCCTACCTTCATTATTTCAAAGTTTATGTGATCTTACTTCTTTGAAAAAGGGAAAGAATTAAGGGAAAAAAATAGAAAATATAAAGTTGGAAGGGAAATTGTAGAAAAATAAGAGACGAAAATGTTAGTTTTCAACCACTATCTCACTAACCACCTTGATTTATACTACCATTACATCATTATTACTACCACCATTGCTACTATTATTGCTACAATTACAACCATCATTATTTTCATTACTACCACCATGTGCACCATTATTACCACCATCAATATAATGCCAACATTAAGTCACCATGCATCACTACATTATTATGATTAAATCACTATTGCACTTGCACCACCACCATTACAACACCTTCACCAATGTTATTACCATCTCAAAAACCCCATATACTATTACTACTACCATTGTACCACCATTAATGTTATACTACACCTCTACCATTACCACCACAACTTCATTTCCACAAGCTACATTACTAATACCTCCACCATATTTACCATCACTACCATTGTTGCCCTCACACAATCATCACCCCCATTATCATATCTAGTACTATTGATAGACTAATACATGCCATTATTGCCGATAGTAACAAGTGAATAATAATGCTAGTTATAGTTAAGATAATGGTCGTAGTCAAACAGCAGGTGCTTTCAATGGTAAATATAGTGATGAAATTGATAGAATAGGAACACATAGCTAAAATAAATATAGAACAACATAAATATTACAAACATTAAGATTGCTATTCTAGTATAATACCATGCATAACAAATAATGCACGAAAAGTTGTATTCTACTTAGCACACTAGTTATAATATGTGAAACTTGTGTTGCAATACTACTTTCCTTATCCTTTAGTATCTGGAAATCAAATGCTATTAGAAAGTAAAAGAAAAATAACAAACACATGAACCTTTTTCTCTTTATGATACTACAAAAACCATATGTTTTAGAAATAGTAAATTTTTTTTTTTTTTGGCTTAACAAAATAGATATAAAGCAAAAAGTAAATATTAAACTCAACATATGTAATAAGCAACTTTGGAATTATTATCTAAAGAATAAGAATATATTATAAGGAAGGTAATAATACCATAGAAAGCTAAAATTAGCTACATTAAAACATTAGGCTAAGCCAACAATTAATTTGTATTTTATTCCTTCGCTTTAGTGATAGGATTTAGGAAGTTTAGTCCATATTGAGATGATTTAAGGAGACTTGATTTGGTAGGCTTGCAATGTGGTTGTTAAATCAGTTTATTTACTCTTATCTCTCTTACAAAGGCTCGCGCATTCAATAAGGAAGGCTATAGGCCTTAGTCCTATAAATAGTTCATCAAGTTAATGTTGAAATGAGTATACTTCATCTTATTCATTCTTTCGTACACACATTGGAAGTGCACTCCATCAAGTATTATTAAACAGAAACTTTCTATTTGACTTCACTATATATAGTGGTTTTTTCAAGGAAAAAATATTTGCAAGCAAAAGGAAATATAAATTGAATATTATGCACTAGATGATAAGTAATTAAGGTCAAGTTCAAATAAATGATGAAATTTTATCGTAGTTCAAATAAAGTATCAACGTTATTAAATAAATACTAAAGGATGATGTTACATTCAAATTCAAGATGAAAATTATGTATTAAAGAATGAAAATTTACATAAAAACATGACATGGGGTTGTAATGTTGTCCTGTATTTACAACATTTTACAAAACATTCATCACCAATTTGAACTACTAAAAGGTTTTAACCTTTATTTGATCTTAAACCTAAACATTCATGTTTTGGTATGTAATTTTCTCTAAATGAATCTATAATAATATTTTGTATGCATCTTCTTTATTTTGAAACATATATTTGATGTAGGGGTGATTGATTAACCTATTGTACATGAAATCTACCCCTTAGAAAATTGCTTCCCTCGATAGGATATAGTTAAAGGATCTTTTTATCATATATCCACTTTGAAACCTATATTTAAGGTATAAATAAAGATTCTAGTGCACCCAACATCCTCTTTATAAAGAATTATTAAATAATATTAATAAATGTCAATATTATACTTTTTGACTAATAAATATTTTAGTAAAAAGAAGGAAAAAGGAGTCTAAGCCCATTGTTAATAAGCTTAAACAATTCCACCTAATGCTACCTTCCTTACTTTACATTTTTTACTCTTACCCTTATTGTTTCCCATTTTTACTTCCAACTTTATATTTTTCATTTTTTTTCCCCTCCACCCTTTCCTATTTGTTAAGTTGCAAGATCACATAAACTTGCAGTGATAGGCTAAGAAAACTTACTTTTTCCTTTCCTAGAAAAAGAGAAAAAAAAATTCCTTACTTTTTTTAATTTCTAATTTTTGCAATTGGTTCCAAAGTTTTTGTATATAAAGAACATATAATATCACATATACATTACTTTTTTAATACTACATAAACTTGAAATTTATAGGAGAAAAAAAAAAACAAAATTTACATGTTCTATAAGATACGGTAAATCTTGAAGGTTTTACATTGTATAAAGATTGCGAGGTGACTTCAGAATGTTATAGAGTAGGTTCCGGTTT
Organism: Lumnitzera littorea; assembly: GCA_024138015.1. Taxonomy (NCBI): domain Eukaryota; kingdom Viridiplantae; phylum Streptophyta; class Magnoliopsida; order Myrtales; family Combretaceae; genus Lumnitzera; species Lumnitzera littorea. Next base: position 13,026,655 of record JAMXBB010000009.1, on the reverse strand, counting down.
TAAAACTTGAGAACCTATACCTTATAAGATAAGGTATAAAGTAAGATCTCATATTTTATTCACTTTTTATCTACTCACCTCAAATCTTACATTGCATGTTTCTCTTTAAAAAAAAAAAAGAAAGAAAAGAAGAAGAAAAAACTGAGATGCCGAAGTATTTGAAATTGCATTTGAATTATCATCTTCAACATTTTCTCTTTTACCAATCAAGCAGAAAATAAAATGTGAGAATACATGAAATTGTGAATGGAGACCAAATAATAATTTCCATGTATATATCTCAAACTAAAATTCCAGTTTTCTCTCTGCTTGATTATTTAGTTAAAGATATGTATGCACCTGAATAAAGAATGGAGAGTAAAGAGTAGATGATATTCCAAGTGTCTTAAGATGCCTAACAGTCGCTACTCTTAACGAATAAGCTTTCTTTCAAAAATAATCATCTTTCTTCTAACTATATTCTAAATAAACCGGTATTAGTCTTCTGCCGAATCAGGTCGAGCCGGATACCATACCCATGTCTTAGGTCGGATTTGTACAGTCGGATGTATTTCTAGGAATCTCATTTTGACAACTCTTTCATTAATCTTTCCTTTACACTCCATCTTTTGGCATTAATCCATATTCCCATTGTCAGTTCTCGTACTCTAGCAGGGTTTAAACTAGAACAAACCTCGACTAGTGCTTATGTCTTCGAAGAATGGACTTTCTTTTTTATATTATCTATTATTCTACGGGCCACCAATGCCTGCAACTTCCTAGCTTGATTGGATAGTCTATCTAGTTTCATCTTCTCCAGTGATAAAATTGGAAAATTGGCCCGAATCACCCGCATTAACAATGATGCGGATTGGTCAGATTGATCCAACCTGACTCTTGGCCCGACCGATCCAATTGAGAGTTTTTTTTTTTTCCCCGTTTTGCACTCGAATATATCATTTTCTTTTATTTTTTTACAAAAAAAAAAAAAATACCAACTTACTAAACAAATAAATCTACATCCAAAAAAACAAAAAACACAAAAAGTAGACTATATAGAACCACCACTTTGACATCCCAAGGTGGATAATTTTATTATTTAATAAATAAATATAAATTATTTTTTAATATTTTTTATCAAACCTCTTAACTCTTAATCCCTTCTCATTCCCAAGTCATCCTCCAATCCAATCCACTCTAACAACATTGCAATTATCATCCTCATCATGCATCTAACATATTCTGAAGTACAATTATGTGATAAAAAAGATGTGATTTTATATAATTTTGGGAAATCAAACCACTCCATTTACCATATTCACGTTTAGGCAACCAATAGAAACTTCATGGAGGCAAGAGTTTTCCTGTGACTAATCTAAGCACCTCAAAAGAAATACCTACCACAGAAAAGTCAGTAAGTTCCACACCAGAATGCTTAAAAGCTCACTCTGACTATAACTTGTCATTTATGTACATCCAACGTCTAGATAAAAAATACAACAGACATCATAGACGGATTTCGTAGATTGTTTTTGCAAGAGATAATAATATTTGCATGAACAAACTCTTCCCTGAATTCGAATAGCCAACCATCCTGAAGCTTCGTTGGAAGAGAGACTGAACAAAATTGGCTATTTGCTTAAGAGACAATGCAGGCCACTACACAACAATAATAGCCTGGAAACTCAGCTATACACGCCTATTGAATGAAGCATAAAACAAGAGAAACCTACAGTTCTCATCTGCCAAAATCCTCCAGGTTAAAGGATGGTGAATATCGCAGACCAAATAGAATTCCTATCCCCCTTTGAGTACACTCCTTATGCGTTATTTATTGAATTGCTCTTATTCACACCTTGAAGGTCCATTGGAGAATTTGTTATACTGCCAACTGAACCAAGCGTCTGAGAACTTAACTGAGGACTTGCTGGGCAGGCTTCAGGATTACCTGCACTCATTGCATGTATTGCCCCAGAGCTAATCTGTTGTGGGCTCATGGGAGTCCGTTGGCTCATCTGCTGTGGACTAGATTGCTGCTGTGATGGTTGGGGTTGTGAACTCAGCTGTGATATTCCCATGGTTGACGGTGAGCCCATAGTTGGGGGTGACATAACAGCCTGTAGTGGTGAATTGGTTTCTTGCTGTTGCAGCAACTGTTGTTGCTGTTGCTGCATTTGTTGCTGCTGCAGTTGCTGCTGCAATTGCAATTGCTGCTGTTGCTGCTGCAATTGCAATTGCTGCTGCTGCTGTTGCTGCTGCAGTTGCAATTGCTGCTGCTGCTGCTGCTGGCTATTGGCATAAATATTCATCCCTGTCATCAACTTTGGTGGGCCCATTGGCCCAAGTGCAGCCCTCTGCACAGTGTTCATGTTGGCTCGATTTAAACCTGTACCCAACATTGAGAGACCCGTCTGACCGGGATGCATCTGTCGGATTCCTGAAACACCACCAATTCCAGATTGAGAGCCTCCTAACATGCTGGGCCGGTTCTGCATCATTCGGAGCCTCGATTGCATGAGAGCAGCTTGAGAAAAAGTCCCCGATTGAAGTCGCTGGTTAATAGCGTTACCAATACTGGAAACCTGGCTTAAGTTCATAGGGTTCTGACTGATATTACCCATACTGGGAATAGGACCCATAGTTGCTGAAATACCAGTTCCGCCCATTCCCCTAACAGCTCCTATGCCCATTGCATTACTGAGGCCCCCTAGCCCAACCATGTTGCTACCCACGTTTCCCATTCCCCCAGCTGCTCCAAGCCCCATCATCATCTTTCTCTGCATTTGATTCTGTGGTTGTTGCTGTGGTTGCTGCTGCTGTTGCTGCTGCTGCTGCTGCTGCTGCGGTTGGTGCTGTTGCTGTTGCTGTTGCTGTTGTTGCTGCTGCTGTTGTAACAACTGAAGATGCAGCGGGGAAGCCTTATTGACCATGTGGTTCCCCACTTGAACATTTGCATTCTGGCCAATTGCATTCATGTGAGAGAGAGGATTATTTGCCAACATCATTGGCGACCTTGGGAACTGCTGATGATGTTGTTGAACCACAGGGTTTTGGTTATGCAGTGGTTGCTGCGGTGGAGTTTGCTGAAGCAATGAGGTTTGTGTATCTGATTGTGGTGGCCTTGCAGGCATTGAAACTCCAGACATCAATCCTTGAGACATTTGTAAAGCCTGAGTGTTTCCTGGAGGCAGTATCCTATTATTTGCTAGAAGATTCTGTTGTGTATGTAGAGATGCATTGCCGCTTTTTGCAGGAGCAGTCGTTGGTTGACTTGGAACACCTTCAGGATGACGTGGAATCTCAGTGTTGATTTGATGGTTAACAGAGGCATTCATTTGACTACTTGAGGCAGGATCTGTGCGGGCCGGCTTCGGTTGAACATAGTCTTCAACATTGTATCCATCATGCATCATCTATGTTAAAAGAAAAGATTTCATCAAAATGCAGATTCAACAAATTTTTCTCAGATTTTAAAAACTAAAGTTCAAGACATACCAGGGTGCAAAATTGTGTTGCAAGCAAATCTGCCAGGAACTGTAACACATTCATAATATGCAAGTTAGTTGATTCAAAATTATAGAAGCATATTCAGAAAATAAGCAAGACAAGGGCATAAAGAGGAATATAAAAGGAATCAGTAGTTTCTATTAGGGAAGATGGGAGGACAAAACCACCATGGTACAAAATCTTAAGGTGCCAATAAAGTTTGGAACTTACAGTGTTAGCTATGGTAGGAAGGCCATCCTCTGCAGCTAGAACATCATTAACACCATCAGCATCTCCATAATTAAAAGCAACAGTACCATCTTCTTTCTCTGTCATAATTAGTCTGCTTCGAACTCTTGGAACATAGGAAACAGCATTACCTGCTGAAATAAAGGTGCAATCAAACATATTTACCACAGTTTATCAAACATAAATTTTTCCGTCACTAAGGTCAGTTTGACCAATAAGCCACACAAAACAAAACAGAAACAATCTTAGAAATTATATACAGATCAGGATATGTCTTCACATTTTATGTGGTTATTTCACATAAAAGCTTATCGTTCTTAGAGCAAAGAGAAAAGAAGTGCCCATAATTATGATGCTACCTTTGAATAAAGAGACTTCTAGTATCCTCCCTAATCCTAATTGCAATTCACAATGTGCTTTGCACATTTCCCCCATTAATGTATAAACCACATGGTCGATGAATCCCTTGTAAGTGACCTAATAGTGAGAGATACTTTTTAGGCTATGTTTGTGATGTCTAAACTTCTGATTTCACAACAATTCCTAAAGAAAGATGACAGCAACTTTGCATCATCTAGAATCTTCAATTTAAAACTTAAAAGAATCCTTCTCAAGTGGTAATCTCAATAAATTTCAAATCTTAAAAAAGTACAGTGGTAGATCATTTACCAAACGGTTGGACTATCTGATCTCATCTTTTACTTCTATGATTGCAACTCAAGATTCATGTTTCAAATCTTATGACAAAATGAAAATTTCAAATACAGATGGTGATCAAGATAGAGTGGCATACCTTGAACTATTCGCTCAGACTGAATAAAGTTCAAGACTCTTGTCTTGCAGACATTCATGTTGCCTCCTTCAAGGGACCTAGATAATGGTTGCGAGCATGAATCATCTTTGAAATCCTCATTGTTGGAGATATTCTGGAGCCATAACGATAAATCTTCAGCTGAAAACCCACTGTTCTTTTGGGTTGGGAGATTATCTGCTTTAGTCTTTTTGTGGGTAATTTGATGCCTGAAAAATGCATGGGCACATAAAGCCATCAGGAATTAATAACATTGCCACCAAGGAAGATTGTGCTAAATCACCAATGATAGTGGGTGAAGTGCAATAGGCACTCAACCTGAATTTAGCATGTAAGATACCTATGATAGGGGATCCAACAAAAGTAAGTACTTTTTTCTTTTCTTTTCTTTTCTTTTTCTAGATCCAATGTTCAAATAAGCCCCTGGAATTTCAATAAACGTGCATTATGGCTCTTTCTCTTTAAATTGAGAAGATATTTATTGCTCTTCTATTTCGAAATTGTTCAAGTATCCTCTCGATTCCTATAAACACACAAATTTGTAAAATCTCAAAAGCAAGATGGCAATTACTCAATAATTCATTGTCAATCTAAATGCATATAATAGTTTTTCATCATCACATTATCATCGAGTGTTACATGAGCTACATAAACACCATTACAAGTTAAGTAATGCCACCTGTTCCAAAGGATTTCAGCCATAATCAAGTTCAAAACAAGTTAAAGAAAATCCATCTATCCAACTCCTTTCACTCAAAATCAACTCCCATATGCTAATCAAAATATGCTTTCAACTTAGTTTTGAAACTCTTCTTTAGAGGATGTAGGATTTTCCATAAAATTTTATTCATTTCAAAGTTTATGTGAGCACAAGTTATATGAATATTATTTAAAACTTTAAGGTAAATATTGAATACACACACACACATATATATAATATTGTTGGGTCAAGAAGTCCTATTAAAGTACTCCATGCACTCACTCAACTTTGCAACAAAACGAGTGATTGAAACAAAACTCAGTTTCATATTTTAGAACAAAAATCATTTTTAGAGGCAAAATCTTTCTGTGGTTCATCTGAGTGACAAAAATCTTCAAGTAAAATAATTAACATATAAATACAAAAAGCACAATTAAAAGCAGAACAACTTAGTTTCCTTCTTCTCCTAACATGCATTCACTATTCTATTTGAAAATTGGGTGATTAGAAGAATCCTCCATTCACCAAGCAATTTCACAATCTATGCAAGGAGTAACACTAACGAGCAAAAAACCAAAGGCAAAGAAGATGTTAAAGTGTACATAAAATCCAACAGATCTCATACCTTGAGACAACCATCTCTATCTTTGAAAACCTTTCAAGCATGGCCGGATCAACTAGTGGAGTAGTTCCTACAGAAGGGCTGCTCGCATTTAGTGGAACACCCATAGTGCTTACACTAGCAGGAGACCCAACACCACTTATAGCTGGGGTTTTGGGAAGCGAATTTGATCTTCTATTTTTTGGAGCAACCTGGCTCTGGTTCTGCCGTTGTACAGAATCATTAGCACTCGAAGTTAAAGATCCTGTGCCTCCAACAGCTGGAACTGATGTCATCAGAAGCCTATCCTTCTGAGCTAGTCCAGTCATTGGATTTATAGCTACAGATCCAAAATGCGGACCCATTGAAGCACTTGAAAATTCCCCAGATTTTGATGATAGAGGAGATTGTGCTAGAGTTCCAGCAGAAAGCCGTGGACTTTGCACTGATTTTCGTTTTTGCTGCTGGTCCTCCTTCTTCAAATTATTCTCAATATGCTGATTAACACTGCTCCAAGGAGCTTGAGAGTAATTAGGTCTCATCGTTGTATGTTGAGGGAATCTTTGATTCAACTGTGATTGCTGCAGATCCAGAGGTTTCTTCTCCATATCAGACATCTGGACATCAGCCTTATTCAAACCTACTCCATGTACATCTAATTTATCACTATCAAATTGTTCTTCCTTAGGTACATATCTTAGACCCTGTGGCCCTGAACCTAAAGGGGCTGCACCAGACTCTGTATTCAGCATACGTTCTAAAGCCTGCTGGGAGTATATTTGCTGAATTCCCCTTGAGATTGCTTGATCCTGTGTCAATGGATTTTTCCAATTTATATCAGATGCAGACATATTTTCCATCTGTGAAGCTAATTGCTGCTGTTGAATCACATCAGGAGTCCCTGGTGCAAGTCTGGGTCTCTTCATAACACTGGATGGTGACATAGGGCCACTTTGATTTTCCCTCTTTCCATGGATGGAAGCAGAAGAGTTATTCATATAAGAAATTGCCATGCCCTGCCCAGCAGAATCTGGAATACCTCTTGAGTTGCCAACTATCATATGATATCTTTGTTGTTGAGACATCGTAGGTAGAGATTGCAGAGATGGATCTGGTCCATAACCCTTCTGTGGAATATTGTTTGCACCAATATTTTGGGCATTATTATTCTCATGGACTTGTTGCTGCAATAAATTCCCTTGAACATTTTCTGTATCCCCCAACCTGCCATCAGAACCTTCCTGCACTCTATCTAGACCAACAATCCTCCCATGGATTTTCTTGCTGGGAGACATCAAGATCTCTGCCTCCTGTGTCAGTCTCCTCCTTCGGATGCTAGATATATCCACCTCAAGCTACAAATATACAACAAAATCTATCATTTGAAACCGATTTTTTTTATTGGAGAGCAAAAAGATTTTCCTAAGCATGTACCTTGAGTGGACCTTGGTCTTTGCAGAGCCTATCCAGCTTTGGAGTAGGATCAAGACTAAGTTGTGGTTGGAGAGCCCTAAGTATCCTGGACTCTACTTCCTGCACAAAAAATTATAGGAATACATCAAGATCTCATACTCAGTGATAAACATAATAACAGTGAATTAAGTTTCAGAGTGTTCAATGGGGCACTTCCACCTAGGCATATTCCCATCACAAGCATGTGCAGTCATTCACACGCATCTAAATATTAATATAAAAATGGAAACACATGACTCACCATCAGGTCGCCATAAGTCCAAGAACTATCTGATATCAATGGTATGTCCTTGATCACATTTTCGAGTGATATCTTGAGACGCACCTTGGTAACAACAGGAGAGCCTTCTGTGGCTGTAACATTAGATCCTCGTTCATAAGTACATTTACGATAGTCTCTTACCTACACAGAATTGAAATTAGAGGATATTACAACTCTTTGATTTAACCTGTGGATAGACTCATAATCTCAGCAAAACATTAAAAATAAGAAGGCAAAAAAGAGAGTGTGCTTGACTTTGACTTTGTTGGGGAGTGGGAAGAGAGAGAGAGAGAGAATTCTCAGACAGAAAGCAGGAAAAACTGTTTTCAGTAAAATCAATTATGTGATAAAGCCATTACAAATAATCACATATAGTACTTAGATTTTTTTCCCATCAACGAAGGGGGGAAAACAATAGTTCAGATTAACATGACTTTCAATTTGTCTTGAGAACTACATTCAGACTTGCATAACAACCATATATAAAGCCTCATACAACCACTACAGATACTGCAAATAATCCACCCAGTTTAAGTTTCAAGAAAAGGATGCAAGCCATATAGTTTTTGCACATTGACCACATCTAATTAGAGGAAAGCAATAACAAACTACCAGCATGTTTTTCTCATGGAAAATGCTTTGCAAACATTCTTAACATTGATACTAAACCAGTCTTCACAATTATCAAATATTGCTATAGAAATCTTAAATACCTGTGATAGCCAGTGGCAATTAGTGGTAAGTGCGATGCAAGAGGAAATCATTTTCCATTGACTTATTTCTCAAGCTACACATAGAGTTTACTATTATTGATTACTAAATTAAGATAGCATTTTAAACAATGTATTATAGTAAATGCAAAAGAAAATGTTCAAAAAAATTTTCCATGGGAACAAATGCAAAAATCAATGTCTACCAAGTAACTTCTAAGATATATTCTCATGGATATTTGTTATTTTAGTTCAGAGACCAGGAAATATGCTCAGCATGGTCTTCTAAAAGGACATGGGTGGCTTTTCCTTATCCTTTTCCTAAGAATGTGGTGAACCAGAACAGAGCCTGGGTTCAATGGAAGTGATATCATCTCTAATTAAAGAGATATTAGAACTTCAGATATATAATAATTCCTTAGGCGACTCACCTCACAAACAACACATCCACGATTGTACTTGCATGGTATGCCATCCAAAATATCCGCAGGCAACCGACCACACTCAATTGCCTATACAAAATAGGAAATGCAAAAGATAATGTCATTACAAGTGGCAACTGAGGAAAAAGCATCAAAAGTGTTATGTAAGATGCACAAAAGCAAACACCATATCTATGAGCTTAATCTTTTAGACCATTTGATTGTGGGTGCTAAACTTAACATGGTATTAGAGTCAGGAGGTCAAGCATTCAGACCCTTACATAGTCATTTTACCTCATTTAATCAAGTCATCCACTTAATGGGATTTAGTCAAAATTCCAGCCTCCAAGTACAAAGAAGTGTTCAAAAAATGACAATAGAAGTCCATACATATATACATAAGCTTAAAACCCCACAGGGTTGTTTTTGTGTCAAAAACACTCACGATAACTTACATGGGGTCTTGAGGATGCTAGCCTTGATACAAAGTATAGTCAACAATAAAGGAATGTTCTCAATAAAAAAAACGTCCTACAAAACCAGCATCTTGCAGTGCACAATTTTTATTATGCTAGTCAGAATGTTTTATATTTATCTATCATAACCACTGGCCCACAAGATCATAGTCCACCATGTCACTTGGTCAAGCCACAAATAGATCTTGTAGCATTTTATCGATTGTTTTGGTGGAGAGGGAAGGAGACATCTCTCAATAGGTAAGAAGTTTATCTTAGTATAACACAGGTGGGACATTACAAATATATTATTCTGTTGCACTATAAGTATGAAAAGAATTAGTAAAAGAAGTTTTCTTGCAACTCATTTTGATAGAAAAGAAAAAAGAAGTTATGATCAACCTTACCCAAGGAACAAAAAAAAAAAAAAAAACAAGGAAGAAAGAAAGAAAAGAAGTTATGATCAAATGAAAACAAAATCAACAAGACAACACTCACCAAAAAGAGGCTTTCCGATGTCCTGTTGTATGGACGTAATAATTTCGAAACATCCAATGATGAGTCATTCTGACACATGTTAGACAAATTTAGAAGAAATAAAGAGATGCAATAAATAAAATATTTTTCTGTTCTTTCAGTCAAAAATTAAATTGAAAAAACCTCAACTGGCTTCCTTATAGAATAACCATCTGGAAACAGGTGCAACGTGAAGGAAACTTCATCATCTGTACCATCAAATGAAGATGCACTTAGTATTGTAGAAGAAATAATCATGAAAAGTTAAAAGTGCAATGACTTTTACCAGCAGAAGCAAGATTTCCATCTGAAGACATGGATGGACTACAGATCAGAGCACCATCATTATTTGTCACCACATCATCCTACATCATAAAATGCTTCACATCATATGTCACTTATAATCGTAATAGATAAATCTGAACCTTTCTAATTTGCAAGAACCCCTTCACTAAGACTGCTAGAACATAAATCATCACTCATTACTTTCTTATCAATGTTCATCTGACAGAGTGTGTCAGAGGGGTGAAAATGAGATACTTAATTGTTTGAATCTTTTTCTTAAAAGCAAGTTATATTTCCTTCCTGTTTGAGAGGAAGGCACACTACATCACAAGAAGTTAATAGTTAATCAGAGGGTTTTAATATCCCCAGCCCAGTTGGTGGAGTACATCTTGCTATGTCGTGAAAAGGGAGTTCATATATCAAGGAAGAAAGAATCATCTCAGGGCAAAATTTAAGTATTATGGAAGACGAAAGTAGCCATTTTCCAATTTCCTAGAAGCAAACCAAGAATGAATCCAAAATTATGTAGCAACCAACCAAAAAGGGGGAGGTGAAAGACAGCTCAGGAAATAAAATGTCAAGTTATAAAACTCCATAGAGCATCAACATAATGATGAAAAAACAAGTTCTATACAAGGTTTTCCCTGAAACACAAAATTATCCTACCAACCAAAGCATAAAACTTCTATAGGTAGTTCGATTTATCACAGTTATTATACAAAAAACAGAAAAGCAAGCTAGAAATGCAAAAGGCAAAGTTTTAGATCTGACCAACGCTATTGGCAGGTTCTAACTGGGTACAAGTTCCGAAAGCCAATAACCCCTCTCAGCTCAACCGAGCTTAAAAGTGGACTCCAAATCTTCACTCCGACATCACAATTAAAAGTATTTAATCCAAGTTATTTAAAAAAATAAATAAATAAAGGGATCAACATCCATCATCTCTTAGCCCAAGGGGTCGCACTATAAGGTCTTTAATGACTATAAGGTCCATAAATTTACTCCATCCAACAGTCAGGATTAAGATCTGGAGGCAATTTCCATGGGAGTATCTTCCCAGCAAGCTTAACCGCCTCAGCCACGTTGAGTAAAATTGCATAAGACTTAACCCCCTTTGGCCAAATTCAAAGGACTGTACAATCCCATTAACTTAGGGTAAAATAATCAACAGACAACACATAAAATTAAATGCCAAATTCCAAAACAAGCTAATTAAGGCTAATTGCCTAAAAGAATAAAAAATTTACACTTAAAAGGGCTCATCTTTATGACTAAAATACCAAAATTAACAAAAATAAAGAGAACTATGCATTACTTGTTGATCGCTTCCAAGCACATATAGTACAATAACATACCAAAAAAACACAGATTTGGACGAACGGCAAGGTATTCTTACCTCTGTTTTGGACAAATCGTTGACAGGAGAGTGAGGTTGGTTTAAAGAGGATTTGGGTTTGGGTCGAAACCTAGTACCGGTTTTGGAGACTTTGAATGAGACACCCATTTGTCCTTCGAATTCAGGGTTTGCTGGATCATAAGAGAGCGTGCAAGAGAAAATATCACTAAGCGGGAAGGAGGAGAGCGAGAGATCGAGAGAGAGAGAGAGAGATACACAGATAGAGCTTGAGAGAGAGAGAGAGAGAAAGAGAGGCGTTATGATGATATTTTAACAGGTGGGCTAATTGCACAGCCGAAATTTACAAAATGACCGTTTTTCGCTCGTTAAGTGTAAGGGTAGACCGTCTTGCTCGTTAATTGAGTAGGTTTTTAATGAATATTTAAGATTAATAGATCAATTTTTAATAATAATTTTGTATAATCTATATCTATAATATATTTTATTGATATAAAATCAAAATACTTTATATTTACCCTAAAACCTACATTGTGAAGTGTATATAATATAAATTTTAAAGCATTTTATATCTATCTTATAATAATAATTAAATAAAATTAATAAATAAAAGGAATGGTATTTCTTTTGTATGGACATAAAAATAAAAAACACTGCCCATAAGTTATTTAAACTAAACAAAATGTCCTCGTATCAATCACTTCCTCATTCATCTTTTTTTGTATTACATTTTTTTTTTCCACTTCATTTTTCTTATTTACTAAGATCAACTCTACTAAAATTAAAAATGAAAAAATCTGTGTGAAACCACTTGTTATTAACTTATTTTCTTTTGATGCAATAATTTCTTTATTTTATATTTAAAAAATACCTCGTAATAAATTTATAATCTTATTCAAGTTAAGATTTAGTCAAAATTAGTGTTTGTAACTTTTTTCTCTTATCTAAATTGTGATATGTATTAAGTTTAAAAAAGATTTAGATAATAGGTAAGGATTTAATAGTTATGACGTATAAGATCCACAATTAGCTACTTGGCGTTTAGCTTGTAGAATTTAAAGTGATCGAATAAATTATCCGATTCAATCCAAATTTTATAACAATATGTCTAAAAAATATCTCGTAATAAATTTATAATCTTGTTCAAGTTAAGATTTAGTTGAGATTAGTGTTTGTAACTTTTTTCTCTTATCTAAATTATGATGTGTACTACGTTTGAAAAAGATTTAGTTGATAGGTTAGGATTTAATAGTTATGACGTGTAAGATCCACAATCAACTACTTAGCATTTAGCTTGTAGAATTTAAAGTGATCGAATAAATTATCCGATTCAGTCCAAATTTTATAACAATATGTCTAAAAAATATCTCGTAATAAATTTATAATCTTGTTCAAGTTAAGATTTAGTTGAGATTAGTGTTTGTAACTTTTTTCTCTTATCTAAATTATGATGTGTACTAAGTTTGAAAAAGATTTAGTTGATAGGTTAGGATTTAATAGTTGTGACATATAAGACTCACAATCAGCTACTTGGCGTTTGGCTCGTAGAATTTAAAATAATCAAATAAATTGTCCGATTCAGTCTAAATTTTATAACAATATGTCTAAAAAATATCTCGTAATAAATTTATAATCTTGTTCAAGTTAAGATTTAGTTGAGATTAGTGTTTGTAACGTTTTTCTCTTATCTAAATTGTGATGTGTACTAAGAAAAAGATTTAGTTGATAGGTTAGGATTTAATAGTTGTGACGTGTAAGACCCGCAATCAGCTACTTGGCGTTTAGCTCGTAGAATTTAAAGTGATCGAACAAATTATCTAATTCAATCCAAATTTTATAATAAAACTAGAATTATTAGTAAAAGTAATCCTATAAACTCAAATTTGAGAAAATAAATAATAACGTAAGAGAATATAAAATTTTAAAATTTTAAGCATATTATTTGTTATTTATCGAAAATATATAAAATACATTCCGATAACTAACAAATTGTTAGAAATAAATTATATATACACTAAAAATTATAAAATTACTTAAATAATATTTAGGGGTATTTATTTATACTATATATAAATTTACTTATAGGTAGAAATACGCGTAATTATTTAAAATACACAAAATATGCTAAAATAAGGTTAAATAACGAAAGAAAATTCATAAATAATTTTAAAAAAAATAAAGAAAATTCAGAAATGTTATGGAAATGTTTGGAATAAGGGCATGGCAAGCAGAAAATTAAAGTAGAAAAATTAACTAATAAAAAATTAGCCAATAAAAAAGATAATTTAGAAGAGGATAAGGCTCATTTCACATCAATTTAATGCACAAAAAAATCCATAAGACTTCTATAAATAGCAAAAAAATTACAGAACATCATTTGGACAATTAGAAGGGCAGAAAAATTGAGAGGGTCAAAAATTTGAGAGAAAATTAGAGTTTCAAAAAATTAACAAAAATCTATGTAGTGAAGGCCTTAGAAGAGATCCCAAACCAAATGAACACTTAGGAGTAGATGACCACTATCGCCACATAGTGGTGGCAATGCCTAGGGTGGTCAATAAGGCATTGGTAGTCGACAGTGGCCGAGCCACTAATTCTAGTGAGTCTAATTTTTCTCCCGATTTTACATATTTTGTTAAAAATATTAAATATACTTAGAAAATTATGAAATTTAGTATTATGGAATATTTTTGTATTTATTTTTTAGAAAAAATATTATTTTGATAAAAATATATCCCGTGATATATGGTGCTTAAGAAATTGTGCAAAATCGAGTCTATTTCGGTTTAGAAATAAATGACCTTAAAAGTGTAGTTTTAAACCTAAAATTTTTGTATAGACTACTTAGGAGTTATAGAATAGTGCTATGAAGCCCTTTTAAAAAAATTAAATTTTGAAATTTTTAGATAATTTTTAGGCCTTAAAATGATGCATAAAATGGATAATTTATGGTTAATTAGGTAATTAGATAAATAATTACTGATTTAGTATATAATTACATGTTTTAGGATGTTGAAATCTAATGAATTATGATATTTGTAACATTTAGGATATTGAATGTAATTATTAGGGTATTATGTAGTATATATATAATAAGTAAAAATGGTGTATTTTAAGTTAAATTTTGTAAATTAGGGTAATTAAGAGTAAAATCTGATTTAAGATAAATTTATATATTTTGAGATGTTAATTGATGTTGAGAAATGATATTTGAAGTAATAGAAATATTAGATATGTATTATGTACATAATAAGTAATATATAAAAATTGGAAACATAATAAATAGAAAATGTTGAAATAAAAATTGTTATTATACTAATAATAGGAATATATATATAATTTGGTAAAAGATTTAAATTTAGGTAATTATATGAAAAATATAAAATTTTCTCATATCAGAAGTAAGTTCGGTATACTAATAAAGATTTAAGTATACTGGATAAAATAGAATATTGATTTAGAACTAAAAGTGATAATTAGGATACTTAAGCCTAATGTAATGAATTTCACATTTATGTTCAAATCACAATTTTAGACTTTACGTATAATATCCTTAATTGGAACCGCTTTAGAACATAAATCAAAACTAGATTTAGAAACTGAACCTTAAACTAATCTAGGATGAATTAATAATAATTATTATGTATATGGGAAGAATTAGGTTAAATCATAACCTAGAGTATATATACATATGTATATACATATCATCAATATATAAATACTAAAAACACATTTATATTATATTATAGGACACATGAAGACGAGTTGACTTGCGGTTGGTTGATTGAGCGACCAAGGATACTAGGTAAGTTGGGGTTAATACGTTATTATATTTCGAAATACCAAATTGTAATACTTGAATGCTTAAAATTATACTCCATTATGCTTATTAGATAGTTAAATGTGCGCATGTGCTTGTTTCTAAGTTTGAAGATATGATTTCATTTACTGTCCTAATTTGTATTTATGTAATTTGTTGAAATGATCGAATACTTTAAACTGAATCTAATTAAATATATGACTTAAAATTCTAAACCGGACATGCATACCAACTCATTAGAGGAATATTAGGATTCTCCGACTAAATACCAACCTCTTCGAAAGAGATAGCGCTGGATGACATAATTGGTCCCTTTCATCATTAGTTAAACTAAATAACAGGTGAGGAGGTCGTAACAAGGGTGAAATCAATGGTTCGAAAGTAGTCACAGGAAGAGCAACATCTCCATTGCACAAGCTTCGGTTTGGTCGTTGTAAGCTCTAAAGTTAAGCTAAATGACCATAGGATTGAACTTAGTAAATAAAGTTTAAGACAATCAGTTAAAGAATCTGATCAAACTTAAATTATAAACTATAGATAAAAATATTAGTAAAAATAACCCAGTAAACTTGAATTTAAGAAAATAAATAATAAAATAGGAGATTATAAAATTTTCAAATTTTAAGTATAATAATTGTTAATTATTGAAAAGGCAAAAAGTATAATCTAATAACTAATAAATTATTAGAGATAAATTATATATATATTAAAAATCATAGAAAGACTTAAATAATAATTAGGAATATCCATATGTACCCCATATGTATTTACATGTAGATAAAAATATGTAAAATTACTTAAATTAGCTGGAAACTTATTAAATAATTAAAGAAAATTATTAATTAATTAAGAAAAAATCAGAAAAATATTAAAGGAATAAGGAATGATGTGGATTTGGTCATAGTAGGTTAGGAAGTGAAGAAGAAAATTTACCAATCAAAATCAAGCAACACAAAAGGTAAAAATTAAGGGATTTGGGCAATGTCTTGTCTAATTAAATACTTAATAATTACTACAAAGCTCTATAAATAGAAAGAAAAATTACAGAACTCATTTGAATAGTTAGAAGTTAGAAAAAATTGAGAGCACTGAAAATTGAAGAGGAAAATTATGGTTTAGGAAAATATTATGGAAATCTGCACAGTAGGGGCTAATGAACCGAACCCACACACCACTACCACCTGGAACCGAACCACCACCACTACCTAACTCCAGACCCATCGCCTGGACCAACCGACACACCTAAACCAGTGTTGGAAGCCCAAAAGTCATTGGACGGGGTGAGTCTATCATTTACTCCGATTTTGTATAATTTCTTTAAATTATTTATTTTATCTAGAAAATTATGAAATTTATTATTCTAAGGTTTTATTATATGTAGATTTAGGGGAAAATAGTGATTAAGTTTAATCACGTCTGAAAATATAGAGTTATTAAGAAATTAAGCAAAACCAAGCATGATTAAAATTAGAAATAAATAAGCTTAGGAGTGTAGTTTGGAGCTCAAATTTTTTTTATAGAATACTTAAGTGATATAAAATAGTGCTATAAATCCATTTTTTTTAATTTAATTTTTGAAAAATTTAAGTAAATTTTTAGCCCTAAAATGATGGAAAAATTGGGTAATTTTGGGTTAATTAGGTTATTAAGTGATTAATTACTGATTTAGATAGTAATTAGACGTTTAAGGATGTTAATTTCTGATGTGGAAACCTAATCCTAACCTTTGGAGTGTTAAGTGTAATTAATATAGGAATTATGTAGTAATTGTAAGAAATTAAGAATATGTGGAATTGGAAAATTAATAAATATGAAAATTAGGGTTATTTAGATAATATAATAATAAAAATCAATATATAATAAATCTAAAACAAAATTTAATTTTAAGTAATTGTATAAAGAATGTAAGATTTTTTCACATCGGGAATAAATCTAATACCCCAATTAAGATTAGAGTGTATCGAACAGTTTAGAACACTAAATTAAAACCTAATATAATATTAGAATACTCGAGCTTAATGTGATTAATTTCACATTAGGATTCGAGCATATTTAGGATTCCAAAATCAAAATTGGAATCTAATTTAGAAACCAAATCCCAAAATAAGGTAGAATGAATCATTAGTAAATAATAGGTATACATAGAGAAATGAGTTAAATTATAACTTAGAATATAAATCATTAAATTATAAGTACTAAAAAGACCTATTTGTATTATAGAATACTCGGAGACGAAATGATTTGCAATTAAGTGATCAGGCGACTGAGAATTCCAAGTAAGTTGGGTTATTACTTACTGTATTAGAGTACTATTTTATGGTATTCGGAGACTTAGGATTGTGTATAACTGTGATTGTAAGTAGTTTATGTATGTGTTTGAGTATCTGAATTCATGTTGAAATTTGTAATGTGATTGATTTTGTGTTATGACTGGATTGGTGTGAAATTGTTTGAACACCCTAAATGGAATTTAATCTTATTAGACTTTAATAACCTAAATTGTCATGCATTGCAACCCTTTAAGGAATCATTAGGATTCTTTAACCAAACACCAATATCTTCAATAAAGATAGCGTTGGATTACAATTGGTCTTTTCCTCATCCTTAGCCGAACTAAATGACAAAAGAAGAGGTCGCGGTGAGGATGAGGGCATTGGTTTGAAGGATAGTCTTAAGAGGAGTGATGTCTCCATTGCACATACCTGGGTTTGGTTGTAAGTTGTTGCATAACATGAAAACTCCTCAACCCGGATTAAAGCGAGTGAAATTTTTCTAATTTCGCAACAAATCGGATTACGTTGTGTGATGACACTTGCTTATTTCATTGCATGAAAATAATTGCTTGATAATCTTATTTGTGTTTGTATACATTCATAAGTCTCCAATTTAACTTACTGAACTATAGTTACTTATACCCGTATAAATCCTTTTGCGGATCCTGATTTCTGAATACTTCAAGTATTATGCCGCCCTACAACTCCAGAGGTTAGTTCTTTTGAAGCCTGTAGTGTGAGGATCAATTCGTTTAGTAGTGAATGTATAGTTAGAATGTCCTTTATAATGAAAGATTGATAGTCGTTATGTAAATTAGTAAACTGTTATGTTAATGTAGAGTTTCCTAAGAAGTTCTGTGGAATATACATATAATTATGTATGTTGATCTAAAATTCTTGATAATTACTATAACTTTAGCTAAACTCTTTATTGAACTGTTTACTTCAAAGTGAGGAGTTGTCGACACCTTATGTAGATCATGTCTATAGTAGGTATTATAAGGCAAGTTACTATCATAGATTAGTTTACATAGCGAGACTGTTACGACTCTGTGATTTCAGGGTGTAACATTCTTGAGTTGTTACATTAATGAAAACTCCTCAACCTAGATTAAAGCGGGTGCAATTTCTCTAATCTCACAACGGACTAGATAATGTTGTGCGATGGCATTTGCTTAAGCATACATTGCACCTAATAATTTGGTTAATAACCCTATTTATGTTTGTTATATGGTTTTAAGTCTCCGTCCCAACTTACTAAATTATGGTTACTCAAATCCCTATAAACTTTGTTGTATGTATTAGCTAGGAAGCGGCCTATATTACCCTCAAGCTAGCAACTATTAGATCCTAAGAAGTAGGGATATAAACTGAAGACCAGATACACTCTCAAGTTTAGATTTATCTTTAAAGCTTTTAGTATTACTTTACCAATTACTTAAGTAGATTATGTTAGGTTATTAAATCTTGTAAAATACTTAAATTATTTTAATGCAAATATGTATTTTTCTTAAGATCATAAGTAAATCACTTATTTAATTTATGAACCGTTTACTTCAAAGCGGGTTGATCGTGGACGTCTCGTGTAAATAGGCCTAAGATAACGGCTATAAGGTCAACTTTTATCCTAGAATGGTTTGCACGGTAGGACTGTTACGACTCTATCGCTTCAAAGCATGACATGATGCATAGAGAATCAATGTAGATGTTGACTATAAATTGAGATATTGTAATTTGTGATATATGAATATTCTTATTACCAAAATAAATCAGCCCTCCAAATGAATCTCATTTACAATTATTTATTTAGTATTTAAAGTCGAAACTGAGATTTCACTAAAATTGATATGTTTGTATAATAATGATCAGTGAAAAAAATGATCAAAATGAAAGAAATTGGTAGGAAAGGAAAATAAATAAAAACTAGCCATATTGATATTTATAAAGAAAAAAAGATTTATAGGTTCTATAAGGTACCTTGTATCTTATAAATTGTACAATATGGTTCCAGAGTGTCACGAGGTAAAATACAAGTAACAAAGTTTATGAACCTATACTTATAAGGTAGAATACAGATAAAGTTTCATACTCTACCCACCATACACCTGCTCACCTATATTATTATTATTTTTTCCCAAACCGCTCACCCCTATTAAGTATCCATGAAATTACAATAAACATTAGATAGGCAATTTTTTCTTTTTTTCATTTTTCCACTCTTAAATAGCATGGATTCTTTTGAATCTGACAACAAACAAAATTAGTTTATAGGGATGGATAGCACCAAGCCTAGAAGGGGTCCCCATCTCCATACTCAAATTTGAAAAAAAAATTTAATTATGAAAATTTAACAAAAATAATATATATATATATATATTATATGTATAATTTAAGAGTGACATTTAGTAAAATGATGTATATAACTTACTGATTGCGTGGGTTTTTTAAATATAAGAGGTCAAGGGTTCAATTCTCATGATAGTCACTTTACTTTTTTTTTTTATGTATTTATTAGTATATTGCTAAAATGACATTTTCATTTTCATTTTCATTTTTATTTTTATTTTTTCTTTTTCTTTGTTTAGAATAACCAATAAAATAAAATTCATTCATCATAAAAATAACTAAGTTATCTTGAATTGCTATTTATTTAATATTTTTATATCACAATAATAATTATAATGCTAACATTACAAATATTCTAGCTTATTACGTAATGTATAAGTAAATAATACCAATATATTACTTGATGTACTTTTCTTATAATTATTATTAGAAAAGTGAATATATAAATTATTTAATTATTAATCACCTATCATTTATATTGAAATTGATAGTCTGTTATATATTATATAATTTCGGAAGTTGAGAGAAAGAGGTGTTAAACTAAAGAAGATTTGGTTAAATTAACTTTTAATATAAATTGATCCATAATATGATAAAAACCAATTCTGTTACATGGATTTATATAAAAAAAAGTAACTGTAATCATTCATTACCTATGCATATCTCTTATGTAAATTTATTGTGATACAATAAAATCATAAAACCAAGTATAGAAACTTCACTAAAGCAAAAAGATTAATAGAGGAGCTTATAGATACAATTTTAATAGCGCTCTATGAATTTCACTGTAATAGTATAATTTATAAATTGGTATTTTTTTGTTAATTCCATTGTAATACTTTTATATTTTATAGGCAACAACCTCCTTCTCCTCTCATAATTGATCCCCTTTGTTTCTTTAAATAATCAACACTCTCATTTGTTTTTGAACTAATTCCTCACTCTCTCCTTTTTTTTTTTTGGTTCATATTTCTACTTTTTTAGTTTTATCTCTTTTTCTTAATTAAGTTTTATACTTATTTTTCATATAAGTGAAGATAAAATGCAAAATGGACCCAAATCAAGTAATGAAAACCATGGAAGCAAAAAGATTAATAGAGGAGTTTACATATGCAATTTTACTAATGCTATATGAATTCCATCGTAGTAATATAATTTATAAATCGATGTTTCCATTGAATTATATTGTAATACTTTATACATACACACACACACACACACACACATATATATATATATTAAGCAAGCGATGATTAAATGAACTTAGGTATTGTGAAATTGAGAGACCGATCCTGTTCAAGTAATAAAAACTTCAAAAGTATAAGTTCATACATATAATTTTAACTGTTTTTTATTTTATTTTGTATTATATTTGAATTCTTTTTTCAATGTAACATTGAATTTAAATTAGTACAATTTTATTTACTATTTTTACCTCACTTTATTTAATGTAAAGTTTCATCTATTCAACATATTTTTGGGCAATCCCAATGTTACCTCAAAGTAATTTTAATATAATTACTTTTGAATGAAAATTAATACATATTTGTAGCAAGCTTTAAGATTTAATTAAAAAAGGTTATTACATAAAAATAAAGTTAGTAATGGTTTAGATTGGGATATTGATTGTAAAATTAGCAAAATCATTAACTTAAGATAAAAAGAAATTATTAATCAATTAATGATCCTAGAAATATTCAAATTGTATTTCTTGCTTCACACCTTGAAAACTATACTATAGATATCGAATTTTCCATTCATTTGAAGGGTAAGGAAGTATTTTATTATTTAATTAGTAAAGTCCTATATCCATTTTTGTGGATCATGATTAAAAAGAAAAAGAATATACTACTATTGGGTAAGTTCTAACTTGCATGAAAGGCATAATGGCCACTGTCTTAGAGAGAGACTCGATGAAATGGATAGATTTTTACGTTTATAATGTTTTTAGTTTTCTTTTGCTAAGGATAAGCGAGTACAAAGTGGGTAGGGTATGTAGCTATACCCATACCTTATCCTATAGACATAGGTTTCTAAACTTTACTACTTGTACCCTACTTTGCGGCTCTCTAAAACTACCATGTACCTTATACCTTATAAATTGTATAAGATACAGGATACCTTATGAAACTTGTAAATCTTTTTTTTTTCTTATTAATTCCAATATATCTAGTTTCTACTTATTTTCTTTTCCTTCCAATTTCTTTCATTTATTTTTCTTTTTAATCATCTTTTTCACCAATTATTATTATATAAACATATCAATTTCAGTGAAATCTCAATCTCAACTCTAAATACTAAATAAACAATTATAAATTAAACTCATTTGGGGGGTCAACTTATTATGACAATAAGAATATTCCTAGATTACAAATTACAATTTCTCAAATCATAGTCAGCATCCATAATGATGTTTCATGCATCACAATTACTAAATCCTAATCTTTTGACTGAATTTTTTTCAAACTACAAACCTTAATCTTAGACAAGAGAAAAAGGTACAAACACTAATGTCGAATAAATCTTAACTTGAACAATGTTATATAAATTTATTACAAGATATTTTTCAAGCATAATACAAAGAAATTATTGCATTAAAAAAAGTTAATAACATGCCTTATTTAGGTAGTTTTATGCAGGTTCTTTTTTTTTTTCTTTTAACTCTAGTAAAGTTGGATATAATAAATGAGGAAGATGGAGTGAAAAGAAAATGTAATAAAAAAAAAAGACTAAGGAAGAAGAAACTAATATGAGGACATCAAATTTAGTCTAAGATTTCTCATAGGTTGTATTTTATTATTATTTTTTAAATCCATATAAATGAAATGGTATTCTTTTTTATTTATTAATTTTATTTAATTATTATTATAAGGTACCATATATATTTCATAATATAAGTTATAGGATAGGTACATAGTACCCTGACCTTATATCCATATTCTACCCTATAGATATAGATTTCGAAAAATTACTACTTGTAACCTACCATGTAACTTTAAATACTCACTCAAAACCTATCCGATCAAGCAGGATCTGGATAGGTGCTTTGTGCGATAAAATTACTTGCTCACCCCTATTTTTGCATCAAAATTTTCTTTGTTATGTTTCTTAAAACAAAAACTCATGGTTTTTTTTCATAAATAAAATCCAATAAATACAAACAAATACCATAAGTTTAACAAATTTGTTGTTAGCAATAAAATTTAATTTACTATTTAGTTTGAAAGTAAAATATAAACCTCGTATTTAGGAACTAAATCTTTTTTATGTGTAATTTTGAAAGTATTTGTTTAAAGTGTGTCTTTGTACATGTAACATACATTTCAATTTTCAAAATAATATGCAACTTTTGCATAATTTAATGCAAAATACAACAACTCTTTCTATTCATAAAATGAACCTATATATTTTAAATAGCTATAATACTTTTTTAAATGACATGTCATTATATCTCATGCGAAATCGCCCAATAGTTATATAAAACTTAAATATATTTTTTTAACTAAATAATAGTATTGATCATATTACTTAGTTTTTACTATAAGTATGATAATAAAACTATATTGACGATATTTTCTTGCATCAATTACATTTTCATCTAACCTCTTTATAGTTACAATCACAATAATTACTTAAACCAAATATATGGAATGCAAAGTGTTTAATCATAATGGTGGTTTTGAAAAAAAATTTAATATTGAAAAGTTAACTAGAAAGTGTATGATAATAACTAGATTCTACTTTTAACTCCTTTATTGTCAATATTTCTCATATTCAATTCTCATTTGAAAGTTCATGTCAATTGCTTTTGGAATAATATGTTTTTATTTTTTAATACTAATTCATTTTGCTTTGAAGAAGAAAATAGAAATTGCTTTGATAAATAACTTTGTCTATAGTGGAGTATTTTATTTATTTTAAGATTACGTATATTTCCACTTTTAAAAGTTAGTAGTTTAGATTTTTTATATATTTTTTTAAATATTTCATTTCAATTTAAGATTTTTTGTAATTTTATATTTAAAATTTTTTACTATTAGTATATGCTAGAGTTTATTAAATATCTTA
Source organism: Lumnitzera littorea (assembly GCA_024138015.1). NCBI lineage: Eukaryota > Viridiplantae > Streptophyta > Magnoliopsida > Myrtales > Combretaceae > Lumnitzera > Lumnitzera littorea. The sequence continues at coordinate 13,002,845 of JAMXBB010000009.1, read as the reverse complement.
ATGTGATAATAAACTATAATTATGTCATATTCTTATATTAACTAAATTCTAATTGAACTCTTTTATTTTCAAACATTTCGTCGTATTCAATTATCATTTTCAAGATGGTATCAATTGCATTATAATTTAATCTTATTTCTATATTAAGAGAAAATTGCATGTTTACAATGAAAATTAAAACAAATTACAAAATACCAATTACATTAAATTAATTACATAAATACGGTAGTAAAATCGCACTTGATAAATGCAATAATGTAATTACATAATATTATTTCTTAATTAATTACATAAATAAATGCGACATGAGCCTTATATAAATTAAAGATGCGCACTACGCTCCAAAGATTCAATCTCACATTCTCACGTATTCATGTATGCACCTTAACCACTCAACCATGATGTTATAACTATCATGTATAGTAAAATAGCATTTAGTAAATGCAATTTAGCAACTATACCCTATTTACTAAATTGCAACTTGCAAATGCAAGATATTTATAAATTATGATGTTGCATATTCAAGATGCGATTTAGCATTGATAATTAGATAATTAATTTTATCTCATATATATTTATGTAATTTTCTTAAAAAGAATAGTAGACATGTATTGAACTCCTATATTAATATAGACAAATTTTTGAATTTGAAAGATTATAGTGTGTATGTGTATGTGTGTACACGCATAGTTGGTGCAAGAGAGAGAGAGAGATTTTGTTTTTTAAATAATATTAGTGAGCATATGTGTGAGACTTAAACTTTAGCAAATAAAACCTTGAAAATTTATGATGTGGATAAGATATAAATTTTATATATATTTATTTCAACTTTATACTACACTAATGTGTATATTTTTATACTTTTGATAAGAAAAATATGTTGATTCAAGAAATATACACAAAAATTTATTTAAGCTGAAATTGAACAAAGGATTGATAATGGATATGTCTGGACCTACTACAAGCTACGTTTTCAATTTGGAAGTTGTTGAAGCTAAGGTTAGGCAAAAAAACTGATCAAACTGAACTAATATGTAAAATTGAATCGAATCAAACCGAATTGAATCGAAAATATGGTTTTTCTTACAATTTGGTATAAAAAATTCTCAATCCGAACCAAACCGAAAATTTATGGTTAGTTTAGAAGGATAAACCGAACCAATTCGTGAAACCGAATCAAACTGTTTAAAAAAAACGCATAGTAATATTTCATTTCAAGTATAGAATGTCTTTTGTAATAATATAGCATATAAAAGAATTTTTTATTTACATTTATTGAAATATATATATTAAACTTTTGATTATCATAATATATAAATTATATATATAGCTTGACTCAAAATTTGTACTATATGTTATTTTTATAAATGAAATTAGTTATTAATGAGCATTTAAAAAGTTTTAGTCACAGAAATATTAATTTCATCAATTTCTATTATGATAAAATTTATTATTTTCAATCAACTTAATACTTTTTACATGATATTACATGTTTCACAAATATACTTTTCTAAATTAAAAGATATGGTTTAATTCGTAAACTAAACCGAATTTTTATGGTTTGAAAAAATTCTTAATCCAAACCGTATGGTTTGGTTTTAAAGCTATAAAAAAATTGAACCTTTTTTTTATGGTTTAGTTTGATTTAAAGGGAAAATCGAACCAAACCGATCTGTGTTCACCCTTAGTTGAAGCCAATTTCAATTCCGAGCCATCTAAATTCATTCTAAGGGTCCAAACACATGGTCTTTTAATTGTGAAGCCCATCATATTGAATGGCATGTCCAAGTCCAAAAGAAATGCATGTCAACGTCCATGCATTGTCCAATATGTTGTCAAAACAATTATTGTATGCAGACAATGAAGAGGTCGGTACGTGAACCGAAGAAAAGTCCACATATTTCAATCTACGCCAATTGGAAATCGGAGTCCAATTTGTTTTCAAATTCACACGTCCATAGAAGCCATGGTCCAATCTAATTCAAACACATCTTGGTCCACGTCTTGCGAAAGTGGAAGTGAAAAAGGAAAGTTAGCATTCGGCACATATTGTGCTGCGAAAGAAACAAAAGGAGGTCGGCTTGCATGCACAAATATAAGATACATTCACGCTCCACAATAAGAAGAGTGTTTTTATTATTCATTAGTTTCCGTTCCGAGACGGAGCCATAGCCATTAGAGATAGACAAAGGAGAATTTTAGGGTTAGTCCCAATGATACAAAAGATTTAAGAGAAGATCGAATTGGAAATCAGATTTGCACTTCAAAAATTATAATCGAATTTTCTAGTGTTTTTTGCTTTCAAAATTTATCGTGTTTCTTGAATTCTTTTATGTGATTGTTATTTTTGCCATGATCTAAATTAGATTTAATGAGATTTTGACATTGTCTAATGATATAATTCAAGTATGATTTTATTATATAGTAGTATTTAATTAATTATGATTTTTCATCATCTCATTTTCATTATTTATGATTTTATTGCTTGGCCAACAATATTTTGATGAATAGAACTTGAAAAATTCAAAAGGGAATTGATGGTTCGTATGAATTTGGACTAAAATTAATTTAATTGTCGTAACAGATACATGTGATTTAGACTAATTTTAGAATTCATGTGGTTAATGCAATTGGTATTAAATTTTATGACATAGACATATGCTTGACTTTTGATATCAATTAGGGTATTAATATTTGTGAGAGAAATTTACCACTTAATTGAGAATTATAGATTAACCACTTGGAATGAGTGTTTTCGCTATAATTAAGACAATATCAAAAGGAAAGTGAGTTTTTGTGAATTTGATCAAAAGCTAATTAATTAGTGTTAATATATCTTAAAAGCATATGTTAATTGATCAGATGATGGCATAGTTAAAATCATATGTTATTATTAGTGAACTATTTTCTTGTGACGTTAGTGTTTTATTTTTTCATAAGTTTAGTAATTCACATTCATAGTCAATTAGTTCTTTTTATTTTAATTTATTAATCATTCCATTTTGATCGCCTGATTAAGAAAAGAATTGAAATAATCTAATACTTAGTTTTTAGTCCCTAAGGACAATCTGCTCTCACCAATTATTTTTACTACAATGTACTACTTGCCGAAGTGTTTTTATTGAAAAAACTATCTTTTAAAAGAATCGTACATATCAGATATATGTAAAAACTTATTTGATATACTTGAAATGTATGTTAAGTTCACGAATTCGTTAAAAGAACTTAGAGAATTTAGGTGCTCAAGAGAAAATAATAAAATAGAAATATAAGTTGTAATTGTCAAATTTTATTCATTATCCATCAAGAATAAGAAAATCGTTAAACCCTGTAACTAAATCAATGATATATCGAATATAGGCTACTAAGATAGAATTTAACAAGATGACAAAAAAAAAGACATATATATATAATAATAAATAAAACTTAGAATAATATGTGAAAGACTTAATTAACTATAATAATATTTCGAGCTCTTTAATTAGGGCATTTGGAGAACTCACATGAACAGTCTCAAGATAAATGCTAAGAGGATAAATCTTGGTTGAAGTGACTCTGTAAATTTAAATCTTAAAATGGAATATTAAAATACTAATATAAATTAAAATGATAAAACTAACACATTCATTTTGTAAAATTTTGAAATATCAAAAACTGACCAGAAATATAACCAAAGTTGAGAAATAAATTAAATAGATATGAACATTAATAAATACTATGGAAAATAATTAAAAAATAATAATATATAATTAGTTATTTAATTGGGCATATGTTATAAAAGTTTTATAAAAGCTACTTTATAAAGATCACTACGTACCTAAATATTAAAATATAATAAAATATACTTCACTAATTAATAAATAATTAACTAAAACAAAGGGAGTCTCATGGTTTGTAAAACTATGAGTAGATTTGATGGCTTCGAACAAATCCATAAGTAAAAAATCATGGATGAAATATGTTTTTTTATAAAATCATTTGATACATGACAAAATTAGGAATTGAAATAACAAAATATGTCATGCATGCATGTATATAAGTTAACCCACTACTCCAAAACTTATATAAACCCTTCAACAACACCATGTGCATCCTTTTGGTCAAATCAAAACTCTAGAGAAATTGAAGAAAGTATAAGGAAATTTTTGGGGAGTCTTAGAAAAATTTAAGAAAATTAGGTACAAATATAGGCTTATAGAGTTCCCAAATCAAGATAAAATCTTATGGTGAATGGCTACTGCCACCACTAGGAGGTCACATCAATGCCTAAGGTTGTTGACAATAGCCCATCATTGACGGCCATCGTAGCTCCAAAAGCCAGTAAGTTTGATATTACACTCGATTTTCAAAACTCCATTAAAAATATCAAATTTTGTTTGAAAATTTTAGAAAAATTTATTCTTATATATCTTTAAGTATATTTTCATAAAAATTATTATTTAATAAAAATATTTCATTTTATATATTACCCTTAAGAAATTGGCCTTTCGAAGCTAATTTTCGATTTGATTTTCAAAAGCTCAAATGATGCAGTTTCCTTACTAAGAAATTTTTTGTAAATACCTTATTACATATGTAAAGAGTTTTTTTAAAACTTTTAATTTTATTTGGGTTAATTTTTACTATTTTTTTCATACAATTTTGTTAGATCTGATTTTCCACCACTTTTTAAGTAATTTTTGGTTTCATGCAGTAGATTGATCTTAATTTTTAAGTAAGAATAAGAGATTTTATAATAAGGCAATTTTTTTGAAACAACGGTGATTTTTACCTTAAGTATTTATGTGGATTTTCATTAAGTTGTTAAATTGATAATTTTTGCTGGAAAATCACCAATAATCAGCAATAAATTGAAGATTTTAGCTATTGTATATGCAAAATTTTCATACTAAAAACCATGAATTTTTAGCCTAATATATGTATTTTAGGTATATTAGTTAATTAGTTGTATTTGATTCTCTTTTTAGTTGAACTTTGAGTTTTACATGTCAATATGGATGAGTTTCAAGGCATGCGAGTCAATATTGGTGGAGTTTAAACTAAGTTGAACTCAAACAAAGTGAAGAAAAGTGTGAAAGGTGGAGTTTTCAGTGAAATAAGGCAAATCTGGTGCTTGTAGAAGGTGTTGTAGAAGTTTTAGATGACTTGAATAAAGAGTTGGTAGTTGTAGAAGGTTTGTAGAAACTTTTGTGAGTGTCAATGCAAACTATTGACTTATAGAATGTATTGTAGAAGCTTTCCTAATCAAATCAAATTTAAGTTATAGCAATATATACTTCAGTTGAAGGTTTACTAGTATAGAAACTATACGCAAATTCTCATAGAAAGTTATGTAGAAGGCTTGTTTAATAAAAAATATTAGTCAATACACTAGTAGAAGCTCGAGTAGAAGATTTAATAGGTAAGGAAAATAACTAAAGACCTTAGTAGAAACTTGAGTAGAAAGTACTCTAAGCCTAGGAGACCATAGTAGAAGGTCATGTATAAGGTTCCATATCAAAGAATACGAGTTAATATCCTGGTAGAAACTTGAGTAGAAGGTACTAAGAACTTAAGAAACTTAGTAGAATGTCCAAATGACTTGTGTAAATGTAATAACACTTAATAACCATAACTAACACTTGTTGAATATTAAAAAAAATATTAAGCTCAAACAAAATTACAATAATTAAAAAACTCTTACTTCAACGAATTGTGTTGAAATTAAAATATAATTTGCAATATAGGGATCATTAATTACAAAAGGACCATGGAATTTGAGTTACAAAAGCAAATGGAAATCTAAGTAAGTGGGATCGATACTTAATGTCATTTTAGAGTACTATATAAAAGTACTTAAAGGCTAATGCGTACACTTTTTTATAGTTATAATGTAGTTGAATACGCATATGTGATGTATGGGGTTGAATTTTGTTGTTATGTTATATGTTGTGATTACTTTGTTATATTTTGTTTCTTGAGTTGAGTGTTTGCAATTGGTTAGTCACCCTTAAAATGGATTTCAACTAAACTTGGATTTAAATGCTAACTAGATATGCATTGTAATCCACTAGGAGAGAGGTTAGGTTTCTTTAACCAAATACCAACCCTTTGATGAGACAACAATAATTAGCCTTTCCTTAGTCCTGATCGAACTAAGTAGTAGGAGAGGAAGCCACTGTAGGGTTGAGGGCATTAGGTTTAAAGGTAGTCATGGGAGGAGATAAGTTTTCATTGCATAAACTTAAGTTTGATTGTGACTCATGGCATCATGGTCGTTATGTGTAATCTGCCCAACCCGAGTTAAAGCGACACAATTTCTCTAATTTTACAATGAACCAAATAACGTCTCATATAGATGGCATATGTTTGTTGCATTGCATTGCATCTAACCAACCAATTGACAACCCTACTTGATAGTTGTACTATATATGCTTCCATCTCTATCCATTTACTAAGTAGTGGTTGCTTATATCCTTATAGTTTTTTTGCAGGTCCTAAAAGATAAACACCAAGACAACCTAATCCATGGATGTACCAAAGATGGATAATGGATTTAGACTGAAGAGTAAATGCATTAGAATAGTCTTGTTATCTTTATGTTGAAGTCAGCTAGGCCATTTGTATGTCTCGGACTAACTTGTAGTATTATATTTATTGTAAACATGATTCTTGAGTCTTTTATAAGTTTTCTTCTATAAAAAATTTTGAGTATTTTTCAAAAGAATTATATTAATTAAACTTCTATTTTTCAAAAAAATATATGAACCAAATGTCTCTATTTTACTTTAGCTATTGAACTGTAGATGCTTTAGAATTGTTTAGTTGTATGTGCCTTATGTATATTAAGTATATGATAGTAGCCAAGTGGTTTGCTTCTATCGTAGGTTAGTGTACACGATGGGACTATTACGACTTTATCTTTTTTGGGATGTAACATTTCTTAGGTTGTATCAGAGTATTACTTCTTAAGGACTTGTAGTGCACGGTTCTTAAGAAACTTGTTTTGAAGCTTCTTAATTAAAATCAAGTTAACACATTAAGTACCAATGTGAGAGTAGATAGTAAATGGATAGTTAACAGATGTAGACTCCATGTGTGTATATATATATATATCTTATGTAAGTAAAATAATATAGGATAATAAAATCCTGATATAAGAATCTAAAACCTTACTAACTCTCCTTTACACTAACTTAAAAGATTATGGAAACAAACTTGTAACTATTTGGCTTTAGTTTGGAGATCTAAAGGGAAGAAGAGAATGTTGGAGCACCTAACTATAGAAGATCTTATATAACCTTAAGTAAAAGACTAGAACCATGTAGAGATGAACTTGTAAAATCTTATATAGATAGTTTAGTAAAGGCTATTTTCAAAAATTGTAAAACCTTATGTAAAAGCTTAAGACAAAGCTTGATGATGGGAGTTTAAAGGGAAGCGTAATGTAGAATCATATGAGGAAGACCCTATAAAATCTTTTGTAGAAGGTGATGTAGAACCAAATGAAAAGGAATTGGTTAAACCTAATGAAGAGGATTTTGTAGAAGCTTTTGTAGAAGGTCAAGTAGAAACTTCTGTAAAAAATTATATAAAGCCTAATATTGACCTTATAGAAGTTATGGTAGAAAATAACCAAGTAGTAAAACCTAATAAAGTAGGAACTGTAAAAGTTAATGTAGAAGGTTAGAAATAGAAGTAAAAAATGAATGATTTCTTATCCCTAGTAGTTATAAGAACACATCACTAAGTTAGATGTTGTTATTAAGCATAAGTATAAGAGTGAAATAGATATAGGATAATTAGAAAAATAATGAGATCCTTAAATAGATTGGTTGGGGAAGTATACTTAGAAGAGAGAGACTTAAGCAAAACATAAGTAGGACTTTAAATGAGAAAGAGAATGAAAGTTTAGATTAATGTATAAATGATGAGTCGACGAGTGCAATGATTGATAAGTGAACCTTATAATCGAAAGCGATGAATTGAGTTAATTTTGGTGTTAGATCAAGTAGACCATTACAGTGGGTGAGAGCCGTTACTCACTTTAATAGTTAAAAAAATCAGTAGTTCTGATGCGTGCTTACATTAGGCCTTAAGAACTCATATAAACACTTTCCATAAAATCACATATACTTTAGTAACTTCCAATTGAAAAGAGAACCTTTTTGTTAATCTAACATAATCAACTTCAACCATGTTTAGATTTTCAACATATGTAGGGTACATTATAAATTCTAAGTTGAAGAGATCCTTTTGCTTATATAGGTGTTTATAGTTATGAAATTGGATAAAATTAAGATTAATATTTGCTTTGATATATTATGTAGCTCGAAATCTAGATGCAATTATTGTAAATTGATGTAATTTAATCATGGACAAAATGAAAAATTGCATATTTTAGAATAATTTCGGGCTATAATATATATGACTTGCGTGTGACGTGTTTATATTTTGTATTACTATATATGAACTTTGAAATTGATAAAAGACCTAACATATGTAAGAAATAATAAGTATCTACTATATATACCTCATACTAGAACCTATGTGTCTCCTCCCCATTAATTAGACTTTATACAAGTAGTACATCCCATATGATTGTTGATGCATTTATTCTTCATATCATGATAAAATATATTGAATCATCTATCATTTATTTACTTTATGAAAGTTTTCAATAAAGGTAGAACTATAATCACTATTCACCAAATTTAAACCCACGAATCTTGTGTATATATATATTTATAGGTACACTAAGTCGATTATCATTGATAATTCTAACTGTAAAACATAGCCAAGATTTAGGTGGAAAGGATAACAAACTACTTGAAGCTAACTTATACATCAACCCCTACCTTTTTAATATATGAGATGAACCTTAAAAATATCTCTCTTCACCCCTTATACCTCATGAACCTAGTTACCAATAAATTAGAACCAAGTCAACTATCTATACCCATTTTCATCTTCTTAACCTTGCAAAATAATCCTCTATCACATCCTACTATTCTTAAATCTACTTACAAGAGCTAAACTTTGCTCGATGAACATCATGATCAAATCCCTAAATATCCTGACAATGACATAATCAAACAATAACCCCAACTTTAAGGATAAAACTTAATCTTAAAAATTAAAACCACATTGGTCCATCTTAACCATTAAACTCAAGGACAACGATGCCCACATGAATAGCAAAATATCTAACTACAACTACAATGATAACACAAAATCACTCTAAATGAAATAAAAATTGTCCCCTTAATCCTCAATTGTCACAACCCGAAGATGGGTCAAGTCGTGGCAGTACTGCCATGTAATATGTGAAGATTTGAGATCAAGCATCATCTTTGATTAAGGGCCTTCGACGTACTACATAAGGCATTCACAACTACGACTTTCTCCTAGTAACTAGCATTAAGTAATAACAGAACATATAAATTAAAATTGAGCTATCCAAATGATCACTAACAAAACATAAATAAGCGGGAATATCACGTTTCCCCTAAATTAGTCATACAGTATCAGGATAAATCACCATAAGTAGTCTATGCTACTCAACAAACTAAAGATACTTAATAATTGGAAATTAAAGAGAGTTCATATATATATAAACAAATTGTTTGCTCAAGCTCTTAACTTCTTCACATTCTAATCCCAAGCTACTATTATTGACCTTAGGCATCCCACGGCCTGGCTCTAGCCACAAGTCCTGCTGCAACAATAAACTATAAGGGGGTAAGCTTAACTGCTTAGTAAGTAACCTATCTACTCTACAACAAGTAATATTTATCAATTTATTTAATGAGCGTATGAATGCATGGTTAAACATATGCAATGCAACAATATATACAATCTACTAATAATTGTATACAGCACGATTTTAACGCCTACCGTTGCTTAGATTAAGAAGTATTTTAGCACGTCAGGATTTAGGTATCCATGTCTAATTTGAAGTCTCTTGTTTTCAATATCATCCTCAGTAGTAGACATAGCATGGTTTCAAGTAGAAGGTAGCACTCCCTAGAGTTAAGTAGTTCCTAAAGGTTGAGGCAGGAATATGTTACACGAAATACGTCATACAATGACAACTTTTAATACACAAAATACAATATAGATCCTCTAGGCATGATCCCTTGTTCTACTGTATAATGTTAACGCCCATATTATCATGTTATAAGATGCGATGCATGTCTGGCTTAATTAGGGGTTAAGTTTTCATTAGTTTAGTTCATAGGTGACCAATCATAATATATAGACACTCCAAGACCTTAAACTCTAATGCAGTAAGCATATAATATTCATATTAACTTAAGATATTTTTGCAAACAAGGTCAATCATATCAAACACACACAATTTCCTGTTTGCCCTAATATGCAACAAATTTAGTTATTAGATATAATTAAGTATTCTGCTAACTATAAGCACAAACAAGTAAAGTAGTGGGGGGGGGGGGGGGGGTGTACTCACTTAGCCATGATGCTCAGCAATCCCAATAATCCTCATATGGTGTCCAAGTCAAACTTCTCTTCCACTAAAGAAGATAATTAAGTTTAATGAGTATTCTATTTGTACCAATTAACTAGGCTTATCGCTCACTATCCCAAAGTTAGTTATTTCCATAATTTTAGCATATCTTCTTCGTTTTTGGTGATCTTATAGTCGTTTTCATCGTTTTCGAATGTTCTTTTATTTGGTGAAGTTATTTTTAAGTTTTTGAATCAGTAAGTCTTCGGTTTGGGCCCTACAAGGTCATGGGCCCAAGTAATGAGTTTGATCATTTTAGAATTTGGGCCTTAGGCTTGGTTTTTGACTTTGGGCTTTATGTTTAATAATTTTGGGCTTCTTTTAAGTATTTTAAATGGGATTTTTTTGCCCAACACTTTAAAATTTTAAAGTAAGCTTTGGTGATGCTCTTGTAGATTCGAATGAGCCTTTTTACTAAGTTTGGGGCCCCAAATCACTAAGGGGGCTATGGTGGGTGTTTTAAACGGGCTTTTGGGTTTTGTGGACCTTCTAAATAACTCTTCCTAAGCCTTTTATCTTAGGGTTTAGATCTGGCCATCTAGCTACATGGGCTCCTACTTGAAGATTTTCTAGTAACAATTACACTACTCTACATAACTTTGCCTATTTGTGCTATAACTTCTAGTAAAGTTGGTTTTTCTTGTACTTACCTTTGTGGACCTTCTTGAAATACCTTATAACTTCTATGGAGTTGCTATAAAATAAGTTTTAGGAAATAAAATATTAGTATCTATCATTATTTTGCAAGAAATCTAAGGAAAAACCTAACTTAAGTTCTTATTAGAGCAAAGTGTGGAAGGCCTCCCTTTGTGGTTGTGTGCCATGAGCCTTGGTACGTGTAAGGGGGTATAAGTGTGTTGAAAAACAAGGGAAATGTGTGTGTGAGGCATGGGACTTAGTTTAGAGTGATTTAGAGTAGGTGGTCGGTGCTAGGGTGGTTGGTGGTGGCTGAGAAGAGGAAGAAGAAGGAGTTTAGGCCTGATCTTTGAGAGGAAGTTTGAGAGAGTTTTTAGATGTGTTTTAAGGTTTGAGAAAATGAAAAATGAGGGAGGGGGAAATGGATAGCAAGTCATGGAAGTGAGGAGAGGTGGGGGGACAAGTGGTGAGTAATTTGGGAAAACAAGGACAAGTACTAAATGGGGATCATGTACTTTATGTGCCTTTTGCTAATTTGGGTATGATCTTGTCTCCTAAGAGTATAAGATATTTTAAGAAAGGATAAGAGTTTGTCTTTTGGTCATTAATCATGTTTGACTTGTAGCTAATCAAGATGTAATGGGATTGGTTAAAGATTAGGGTTTGATTAGGGTAATTAGTAGTGATTAGGCATGATTAGGCTAATTAGGTGCAATTAAGATGTATTTAGGGTTTAGTGCTCATTTATGGTAATTTGATCTGCATACGAGCTCGAAAGTTAAGGCTCGAATTGCTTAGTACTATCGATCACTTGTATTGATTGATTCAACCTTACTATTTGTATTTATTGATGACAATAAGGTATTTGATCACTTAATTAGAGTTAGATGGTCATTTTGGGGTTTCAATAACATTCTAGGGTTTTTTAAGTATTAGGGTTCTTGCTTGTTTAGTTAGGCTTTTAGGGCTTACTTCAATTAGGGTTTTAGTCAAACACTTACTTAGTCCTTTACTTAGGTATTATTATCATGCTTGGGGTAGTTCTAAGGGCTATCTAGGGACTCCTTCATTCGATTCCACTTTTAGGTTATTGAAATTTCATTAGGTTTACATCAATAGTAGGCAATAAACATGAAAATAAGAATACTATAATAAATATGAATTTAAATTAATAAAGAAATAAAAACCCAACAAAAGAATAATGGATAATTATAACAGGATGCAACAAAGAAATTATCAAAATAGTAATCTTCATGTGTACTAGTATGAATATCCAATTGGAAAGGAATGTTAAATTTGTATAGTTTATGTCAAAGAGTTAGGCCTCATCAGCCTCAAGTCATGATTGACTCTTATTGTGTCAAGTTAAGTTCGATTGAGTAAAGTTAAGTTGAGTTAATTGTATTGAGTCAAATCAATTTAGTTGTTGATCGTTTGGGTCGAGTCTGAGTCAAGGAAAGTCAAGATTTGCTAATCCTTTTTGTTGTTATAATTGTGCTAAGATATGTGGAGTATAAGGACCATGAAACAAGGAGAATAATGATTAATACCCAAATACATGACATACAATAAAAGATGAATTGACCAAAATAATTGGAAACCATCCTAAATCAGAAAAATTTTGAATTTTAGAATCTATCTCACGATTCAACTAATAATGGCAACTATATAATAATAGTAACATACTTATATTTATAGGCCAATATCAATAGGAAATAGTTAATTTTAGAATCAAACAATCATTGTAATAGTAATATGATTCCAACAATCAAATATGATATTTGAAATGGCATAATATATAAATAATCAAAGACAAAATTGATAACCGATAACCTATACCTATATAAGCATATAACATTAAAATCATTGTTTCAGATTGTTCTTGGAAATAAATACGAACATTAATCCCTATCACAGTGGTAACATAAGTAGTGGTCACAATTTCTATATTTAGAACAGGAGAAAGTTAGTATAAACATGATAAATAAAAGTATGTATAAGTGAGTTATAAAAAATTTAGAAGCTAAGAGAATAACCCTATAAGGTACTAGATACATAAGCATAATTAATAAATCTAGAGACAATTAACAATATAGTTAGAAATGGATAAATTTAAAATATCATTAGATTAGAAAATGATTGAGAGTTATACCTAGAAGCTAAGGGTAATTCATTAAATAATGGATGAAGAGGAATGTAAAATGGATCACTAAAGTTTAGCCTATAATAAGACCTTAAAATTGTAAAGTACAAGAAAATCAATATTATTATGAAACTTGTGTAGAACTAATATGAACAAGAAAGAAAGCTAATGAAAAATGGACTCTGTTTAAACAAAAATCTAGTAAGGATTTTAACTTGTTTAATCCCATAAAATCGAGAAAGTTCTAGGAAGTATAAACACCCATCTAATTTAAGAAGGACTATAGATGAAATACCTAAACCTTAAGATTATTTAGCAAGGTTAGAAAGGATTTGGAATAAATATAGTAATTATGTCGATATTAGGAGAGAAAGGCCTTAAAGGTTAAGAGTAGAAGAAATACCATATGAAGAAAACTTCACTCCTTTGGAACAAAATTTAAAAATGGTGCTAAGTTGAGTATTAACTCTTTTAAAGACTAAAGAGAATAGAAAGGGATATTAGTTAACTATGGAAAGCAAACTCCTAAAATATTGGATATGAGGTTCGAAAATGAAAAACAAAAACACTCAATAGGAAAAAGGTATACCAATTAAGTAACCTCTCAAGTCTAAAAACCTAGGTAAACAAAAGTTTTAAGGACAAAACATTTATGAAAGGGGGTGGAAATGTGAGTCCTGAACTTTAGCAAATAGAACTTTAACACTGAAAGTTTATGATGAATGTAAAAGCTTATTTGATATAACTCAAAATGTACATTAAGATCACAAATTTATTAGAACAACTTAAAGAATGCAAGTGCTCAAGAGAAAATAATAAATAGAAAATGAGTTGCAATTTTCAAATTTTATTCACTATCCATTGAAAACAAGAAAATTATTAAAACCTATAACTAAATCAATGAGATATTGGACATAAGCTAACAATATAAAAATTTAACAAGATGACTGAAAATATATATATAATAATAATAAATAAAATTTAGAATAATATTTAAAGGACTTAATTAACTATAATAGTAGAATTTCGAGCTCTCCGATTTAAGGGCATTCGAAGAATTTGCATGAATCATCTCAAGATAAATGTTTTTTTTTTTTTTTAGGTCATAGTCTCAAGATAAATGCTAGAATCATAAACATTGGTCAAAGAGATACCATAAATTTAAATCTTGAAATGGAATATTAAAATATTAATATAAATTAAAACGATAAAACTAACTTATTCATTTTGTAAATTTTGAAATATCTAAAACTGACTTGAAATATAACGAAAGCTTAGAAATAAATTAAATAGATAGGAATATCAATAAATGCTATGGGAAATAATTAAAAAATAATAATATATAATTAGTTATTTAATTGTGCATATGTTGTAGAAGTTTTAGTATGAGTTACTTTATAAAGCTCACCATTTACCTAAGTGTTAAAATATAATAAAATATACTTCACTAACTAATAAATAATTAACCAAAACAAAGGGAGCCTCATCTTTTGCAAAACCATGAGTAGATTTGATGATTTCAACAAATCCATTGATAGAAAACCATGGATGGAATATGGTTTTATAAAACCATCCAACACATGGCAAAGTTAGGAAGTAAAATGACAACACATGTCATGCATGCATATAAGCTAACCCACTACTCCAAGACTTATATAAACCCTTCAATAACATCATTTGCACCATTTCCGGCAAATCAAAACTTTAGAGAAATTGAGGAAAGCATAAAGGAATTTCTAGGGAATTTTAGAGAAATTTGGGAACATTAAAAAATTAGATGCAAATATGGACTTATAGAGTTTCCAAACCAAGAGAGAACCCGATAATGAGTGGTCACTACCACTAGGAGCTCCCATTAATGCCTAAGGTTGTCGACAATAGCCCTTATCACTAATAGCCATTGTAGCTCTAAACGCTAATGAGTTTAATATTGCAACCAATTTTCAAAAATTTGTTAAAAACATCAAATTTTGTCTGAAAATTCTAGAAAATTTATTCATACATAATTTTAAGTATATTTCCATAAAAATTATTATTTTTGTAAAAATATTTCATTTTATTTATTGCTTTTTAGAAATTGGTCATTTAAAGACAATTTTAGATCTGATTTTCAAAAGTTTGAACGATACAGTTTCCTTACTAAAAAATTTTCTATAAATACCTTATTACATATGTAAAATTACTATGTAAAGATTTTTTTTTTCTAAAAATATCATTTTATTAAGGTTAATTTTTAGTTTTTGGAAAACTAATAAGTTGAAATTGAGGAAAATCCATTATTTTTCACATAATTTTGTTAGATATGATTTTTCACTACTTTTTGAGTAATTTTTTGTTATGTAAACCCCATAAATTTCTTAAATCGAAGGCCAGATAAGATTTTCTCGAAAAATAACCTTAATATTGGCAAAACAACTAACTTTGAACCTTAGAGACTATGGTTAAAGACCTTAACTCAAACTCTTAAAACCCTAGATGGCAACCTCAACCCTAGTTTGAATCCTATACCAAAAGCCCTAAAATTTTGTAAACAAATGCTAATGATTAATGTTAACTTCCAAGATCAAACTAATTTAACGAAACTAACTACAAACCCCAACGGGAAAGAGACTGATAGTCGAAGCCCACAAGAGCTCCCTAAAACCAATAAAAGGTATATTAAGCCAAAAATGAATATTAATATTGATAACTTTAATAATGAATTCAAAATCTTAAAATGAATACTAGTCCTTAAATGAACCTTTGAACATTAAAATCTTAATTAGAACCCTAATACGTCTGAGCCTTTAAATTGTAAAACCCTAATCTACAATTGAAAACCCTAATCCAACTATTGTAATATAGTTAAATAGTAAAATTATTCATTAATCGGAGACTAATTGCTTAATTGCCCTAAAACCCTAATCTACCCTCTAAAACGTACTCAAACAACAATAATTGTCTCGATTCCTTAAACTAATTAGACAAGATTACCTAATGGGCTTAATCAACTTAATTTGACACATTAAGCTAAAAAAATGAGCATAATTTGTGTCAAGTGTACTAGTAATTAAGACTAAGAAACTTAAATACACCTTAATATGCTAATTGGGTTTTATATCATAATTAACTACAAATCAAGAACGATTAATCATACGAAACCAAAGTAATTATATGAAAATATCTCCTTAAGATGCCGTTATATTTAGAGAGACAATATGAACCCCGTAAACTTTTGGATCCAAATAGAGTTAGATATAGGAGTTAATAGATACTCCCTAAAACCACTGAAGATATAATAATAAATTATATAATAATAAAATCCATAAATAAAACGATTGAACTATAAATCATAAGTCACAAATCTTAAATAATAAGTCAAAAAACCCTAAAACTTTAATCATACGTGTAAAACCTTAATACATGAGAACCTTAAAATTATTAGAAAATATCTATAGATTGAGTAAAACCTTGATTGGAAGTCCAAAAGCCTAATTCAACTAATAAACTCTAAGTATATCTCTAAACTATTTGCTAGTTGCAAATAGTTTCTTTTATCACTAAGAGACTCTAAATTGCTAACCTCGTATGTAGTCCGAAAACACTAATCGGTCCTAAATAATAGAGGACCATGACAAACGAAGTAATATAAGTCAATGAACGTAATTAAAATGATAAAATATGGCGAGACTCTAGTTATACCCTAATTAGGCATAAATTGCTTAATTAAGTACAATCGCAATTAATTAACTTAGTTACCCTATTATCCATCTACCACCTCTCATTACATCTTAATTAATAGAAAGTCAAACTCAATTGAAAACAAAAGATAAAGGATTAACTGAGAATTAAATGACACTTGTTCTTAAAGAGACAAAATCCTCCATCATTTGGTGAAAAGCAAACAAGGTACAATACTATAAAGAAGGAACCATGTATCCTTATCCCAAGATAGCCACTGCTTGTCCCCATTAATCCACCTTTAATATCTACCATTTCACCTTTCCAAAACCCTCATTTGACACCATTCTTCATGCATAGAAAACCTTAGAAAATACTCTCAAGAAACCCAAACAAAAAAACTAAAGGAAAAAGAGAAGAAAACAAAAGGAGTTGTCGAACCCCTCTACGTACCTCAGTGTCTTTTCGCCTTACCACCACCACATGCCACCAAACAACAAGCCACCACCACTAAAAGATTACACACATAACCTAGTTTCTTGCCAACAAACATTTTCCCTCAAATGAGTAAGTTTCAACTTCGTTTATGAGTGAAGAATTTGGAACTTATATAGACCAGTTTAAGGTAAAACTCACCCAACTTAAGTTTTCTATTTACACTAGTTTTACCTATTGTAACTTAAGAGTTTATGATTAGAAATACTACATAAACATGTTATAATCATGTATATATTATTTTAGAGTCATATAATCACAGCTTCATTCATGTACTTAACTAGCTTGTTACTTACATTGTAGAAGTGTAAGAGATAATTTTATATCGATAAATTGAAAAGATGTTGATTAAACTCCATGAAACCTTAAGTACCATTTATGCCATCCCCTCCTTCATATGTATCCATCTTGTTTTCACCATGTTAGGTGATATTATTTGCTTAAAACAAGTAGAAATGTGATGAAGACAAAGAACCACATTAAAATAAGTATTAGATGGAAGAAGTTGAAGAAAAGCCTAGAAGAACTCTACTTGACCACCACTTTTACGAAAGTTTCAAATTTTTAAATTTTAATTCATTAGCTTAATAACATATTTGTTTAGTGTTAAGTATGATTTAGGATATAATTAACCAAGTTAAGTGGGATAATGATGAGTTAAAGGCCTAAATTAGTTAAGTTGGTAATTAAGGCCTTAGGAATAGTATTAGAAACCCTATTGATGAAATGAACTAGATCTAAAACACTTAATAAAATGGGTTATTTAGTGGATCCATTAGGATATTTGGCCTATTGGAATAAGTTAGAATCAAATTTATGGTCTTAGAATGCAAATTAGGCTTAAACTAACTTAGTTAGTGATTAAACCTTTAGAAATATGATTAGGAGCACAATTGATGAAAAGAACCAGATTTGAATCCTAATAGAAAATGGACTTATCTTAAGGCCTTTAGTGGGCTTAAGGCAAATAATAAGTGGAGTTGGGTTTAAGTCCCTAAAATACAATATAAGCCTAAAAGCCTTTAAAAGAACAATGAATAGAGCCTAATAAATTAGTGAACATATTTGAACCCTAAATTAAAAGTCTCATAACATAAAATATATAAGTTCTATTAAGTCTAAAAGCCCATTAAAGCCATCCTCTATAGGCTCATTAGTAGGCTAAAGCCTTAAACTAGTAAAAAGGTCTCATTTAGGCCCACAAGAGTAACATTAGGGCCTAAATTAAAAGTTATGGAATTTGATCATAAGCTTAAACTTAAAATACCTAAATATAGGCACAAAAGGTCAAGTGTAAAGCCTAACACCCAAAATTAAGCCTAAAGCCTAAAACTAGGCCTAAATCTTGAAGTAATCAAACTAACACCATTGACTAATGAATTTGTTTAGCTTAAATCAAATTTTTATGAGTCTAAACACCTTAAAAGGACTTGACCAAATAAAAGAACGTTTGAAGTCTTATGAAATCAACCATAAGAACACAAAAAACGAACTTAAAATAAGGAAGTTAGAGCGAAAACAAGTTTTAACTATACTTAGGGATTAGAGTAAGCTTCAGTAATTAGGTAAACTTTTAGGTTCTTAAAGAAACCGTCTTCCAATTACTTACATATACATTATTATTATATTTTAGTTAGCTTAATTTCTATTTCAAGGACCTTAAAGGTTAGGATAAGTAGGCAAGCTAACCATGTGAGTGAGTTTCAATGAACTGCTACTTGCTTGTGTTTGATAATTACTTAATGTTCTATTGCTTGCCCTTAGTTTTTTGTTTAGTGACCGATTGTTCTATATGTCAACATTTGTGTGATTGTCTTATTAAAATTGGTAAGTTTAAATATTTGGCCAAAATAACCAGATATACCTGTCGCATATTTGTGATTCATTAGTTGCGGACTGTGATGTCTATAGTTTTATTGAGTTTTCTGAAAAATTTGCTAAAATATATTTTTGAAATGCTTTACTATTCAAAGAAAGATTTATCAACTTAGTGAGTACTCATAGTAGTCTCCTGTGACATTTTACTCTTTGAGGCAAAACTAGTAGACCATCTTCAATTGATTGATGGTGAGTAGCATGAGTTAGTACTCGTATGATTTAGCCTGTAGGCCATTGTATAGATTTGTTGATAGTGAGCTTGTAGGGCATTATATTGATTGTTGATAGTAGATAGCCTTATATGGGGTCCACCTAATTGATTAGTATGGTATTGTCGATTAAGGTAATAGTCGAGTGTCATCTGTTAGGATGATACCTACGAATAGCCTCATGTGGGTAAGGTAAGGTGCCTCATGTGGTTAAGGTAAGGTGCCTCATACGGTTAAGTGCAGAGGATAATTGACATGTAGACGATGCAAATCTACACCTTCCTTGGTTCCGAAGACCCATGGATGTGTTGCTTGTATTCACTGTGTATGTATTCATTTTGTATGTAGCCAAACTATATGTTTGTTAATAACACTTGATAACTTACTTAACCGGTAGTGGCAAAAGATAAACTCATCAAGCTATGATATGCTTATCCCCCAACAGTTCTTTTTTTTTTTGCAGGTAACCAAAAGCTGGGAATGTGCTAAGATCAAAGTGCAGAGTGTTCCTTAAGTAGTTAGATTAGATGAATAAGATTACTTTAGTAAATTATGTTAGTTAAGCTAGATCTTTACAATATTTAGTAACTTGTGATGTTGTTAAAGTTTATTTATCCCATCTTATTGTTTGGTGAGTGATTTTGACTCTCTGCAATCGTGGTGGACTGGGGATTGTTGGGTTACCCAAGTTGTTTCTATAAATAAGTAAATGTTAGTAAAGTGAATAAGCAACTTTAGAAACTTTCTAATCTTGCAAACTATGACTTGCAAGACAGTTTTTATATCATGGGTGCACATAGTAGGAGCTTGAATAGAAGGTACCATACACTCAATAGACTTCGGTACTAAAAACCTAAGAAACTTAGTAGAAGGTCTAAACAACCTAGGTAAAGGTAATAACACTTAATACCTATAACCAGCACTTGCTGAATATTAAAAGAATATTAAGCAAAAACAAAATTACAATAATTAAAACACTTTTACTCTAATGAATTATATTGAAACTATAATATGATTTGCAATATAGGAATCATGACAAAAGGACTAAGGAATCTGAGTTCCAAGAGCGAATGGTAATTCAGGTAAGTGGGATTAATGCTTAATGACATTTTAGAGTACTACATAAAAGTACTTAGAGGTTGATGCGTACACTTGTTTGTGGTTATAAAGTAGTTAAATACGCACATGTGATGTGTGGGGTTGAATTCTGTTGTTATGTTATACGTTGTGATTGCTTTGTTGTATTTTGTTTCCTAAGTCAAGAGTTTGCATTTGGTTAACCACCCTTAAAATAGACTTAAACTAAACTTAGATTTAAACATTAATTGAACAACCATTGCAACTTACAAGGGGAGTGGATATGATTCTCTGACCAAATACCGACCCTTTGATGAGGTAGCAATAATTGGCTCTTCCTTAGTTCTAATCGAACTAAGTAATAAGAGAGAAGACTGTGGTGGGGCTGAGAGCATTGGGTTCGAAGGTAGTCACGAGAGGAGCCAAGTCTCTATTACATAAGTTTGGGTTTGGTTGTAAATCATTTCATCATGGTCGTTATGTGTAATCTCTTCAACCTGGGTTAAAATGGATGCAATTTCTCTAATTTTATGATGGATCGGATAGCGTTATGTTAATAGCATATACTTGTTTCATCGCATTGCATCTAACTAATTGATTGATAACCCTGCTAAACAGTTATACTATGTATGCTTCCATCTCTGTTCACTTATTGAGTAGTGATTGCTTATATCCTCATAATTCTTTTGCATGTCCTAAAAGATAAACACTAAGACCATCCAATCCCTAAATGTACGAAAGATGGCAATGAGACTAGAGTGAGGAACAAATGGATTGGAATATTCTTGTTATCTTTATGTTCAACAAGGCCATTTGTATGATCGGAACTAACTTATAGTATTATATTTATTGTAAAAATGATTCCTGAGTCTTTTATAAATTTTCTTCTACAAAAAATTCCAAGTATTTTTCAAAGGAATTATATTAATTAAACTTATATTTTTCAAAGAAACATATGAACCAAATATCTCTATCTTACTTTAGTTATTGAACTGAAGATGCTTTAGGGTTGTTTAGTCGTATGTACCTTATATATATCAAGTTTATGATAGCAACCGAATGGCTAGCTTCTGTTGTAAATTAGTATATACGGTAGGATTATTACAATACTACTACTCTTGGGGCATGATGATATGACATATAGTTTTTAATATAATTTTAATATATGTTAGATATTATGTAATATATATTATATATCATATTATAATACAATAGTCAAATTATATAATATAAACGTATCATATTTTACAGCACATAAAGTATAAATATGCTATTTAAACTTACATAATAAAATCAATTTACATATGATTAATATATTTATGTATTCTAGTATTTGCTGTATAATATAAAAAAACTATGATATGATAAATATATATATGAGAAAAAAAAAGTAAATACATACCTTTTCATAATTATTGTAGATTATAGTAATATAAAATATTTAATTATATGAAGATACATATTTTTTAATAGAGATCTTATATAACTATTACGCATTTCACAATAAGCATAAAAATACTATAATATAAAATTTATTTAAGGGAAATGGTGAGTAGAAACCTTTTCTTTTCTTATTTTTATAACACATTAAGTCATAATACATAAAAAATATTATTTATATGCATTTGTTTCCTTAAAAGCAAAATAAAATTGTCCTTATTGCAAAATATATAATATATACTTATTGATACTATTTGTCATATAATATAAAAAGGCTATGATATAATAATTATATATGATACAAGGAATAGATAAACATCTTTATAGTTTTTCTATTATACCTCGAGTTAGGAAGACCAATAAAATTGTAATACATTTTATTACAATGACTAATCAAATTAGATTATATGATTATTGTGGTACTTACTCTCATATTTTCAATATAACAAATGATTCATTTGTATTAAATGATTTATTAAATATTTGCTATTAGTTTCAATCCATGACATTTGTCATTAGTTCTTTTTATTTTCTAAAACTTTTGTATCTTTTGAAAATAAATGTGAAATGGTCTATATAGTTTTAAGGAATTCAAAAGAATAATAAGTTTCTATATTTAGAAAAGCTAATAAAGCTATAGATTATCGGCTATTAATAATTTCAATGTAAATTAAGAATAACATTCTAATAAAAGGTGTATATTGTGCAATTATAGTTCGATGATGATCGATGTCAATTTATCACATAATTTGATATGCAATTTGATGATTATCAATGTTAAACTTTAACTTACGTATTGCTTAGCACTTTTTCGGAAGCTGAGAGATAAAAGTTAGCTAAGGAAGATTTAGTTGAATCAATTTTCACTACAAATTCATTCATACATTAAATCTTCTTTCTACTAACCATCTTAAAACTTCAAAAAATCAATTTAGTATTATCAAGACCACCATACTTCATCCAATCTTAGATTTAAATCATCTATACTTATCTTCTTATATATGATCATATTATTTAATCATTTTATATGTGGTCATAACTTCATACTGAAATACTTAAAAAATTCTAATAAGATAGATAAAGAGACAAAAATTTTTTATGGTTAAAAAAACAAAAGGTATATGTATTACTACCATATTTGAGTGTTTTGTTTTGACCTTTAAAATATGAATATGAATTAATAACATGTTAGTTATAAAATCTTTTAAATAAAAATAATTTTTTTATTAAAATGGATATATAGTTTAAACTAAAATCCATGCAAAGCATGAGGCATTAGCTAGTTTTTGTAATATTGCTAATGACGTAATGTTATAGCATCATTATTAAAAAAAGAAAAAAGAAAATCAAAGAATGTTTATATTGAGACGAAGCTAATAGTATGAATTAAAAGAGTTTTGCATTGTGGAACTTTGTACTATATGTAAATACCTCATTTTTGCCTCCTATAATTTTATATATTTTTTTAAATAAGAAAAAGGGGTCCTAATTGAGAAAAATACAAAAACTAGAAAATTTCAAAAAAATAAAGAAAGAAAAAAGAAATAATTTAAAATGTGAATAGGAAATTTTAATAGTTTTAGTACTTTTTTGGGCCTTAAATAATAAAAATAATAAAAGGGATTTTGAACTTGGGCTTAGATTTACGTTTAGCCCAAGCTGAATTGCATATATGGATAAGGTACAAGTTAATGGCCTAATGATATTACACTTGCACTAAGTATGGCAGATGGGTTAAAAGTCTTAGGATCAAATCTCCTAATAGGTACTTCATGCCTTTTTCTCTTTTTTTTTATTATTTTATTTTGGTCATTGGGCTATGTGTTGAAGACTGATACATGGCATGTGCCCATTTGGCTACGTGGCGCCACGTCAATGGCTTTTTCTCGCCCTTTCTTTCCTTCTCTTTCCCTGTCTCCCCTTTTTCCATCCTTTCTCACGCGAATCTTGCCCTAAATAGCTTAAAATGTGGGTTGAAGATTGAGAAAATTTGAAAGTGTAGATTTTCTTTTGAGTTTGGTTTGCTTGATTTTGGCCATGCCTTTAACATTCGAAGCTTCCAATTGCTATATTAACAAAGAGAAAAGCTTTAAAGATACATTTTGACCATCAACTTCCCTCAAATTGTGTTGAATTCGAAATCAAAACCCAATTTCTGTGATTCTCAAATTCAATGTGATTCTAAACTTTCCATGCATATTTAAGCTCTCACCAATAAAAATAACCACCCCAATTCCCATTTTAAGCATCAGCAATCTATCGGAAGAATCAAAATCACTCATTTAAACACCTTTCATCTTTTTCTCTCTCTAAGAGTCACGTGTTCTCTTTCTCTAAGATAGGCTTTAGCTTGATGTTTTTCTTAGACAATTGACTCCATCGCCGACACCCCCAAGATTTAAGCTTCCAAATGCTACTTGGTTGGCCTTCAGCCAAATCTCCAATCGTAAGAACCATCCACTTAGGGTTTCACCACTATCAGCCTCCATAAGAACCACCATTTTACGGTGGTTCTAACCTCAACCGACATACCATTTTTCTTGTCAGACCCAAAACTCCCCAGCCTAGGCATAAGTTTTTCCCTGGCTAGTCAGGTCGCGACTACCTAACCACTACCACTGGCCTCTTCATGCATAAACACCTCAAACCAATGCGAAACACCGTGGTACCCTCACTAAGACCCCTATCATCAATAGGATCCACATGAAAGTGGGTTTAACCACTTTAGAAGTCATCGAAAACTGCGTCAGCTACCCCATCCTCAATCGCAGTTGCTTCTTCTCGTCGAAACATGTGCGCTACACATGAGTTGGGTCGGTGCAACCCGACTCGAACCCAAAGACTCAACTGACCCGTTCCTTTTATCCTGACTTTGATTTGGTCTTCTCCTATACTTTGTTTTGTTTTGTATTTTGTATTATTATTATTATTTACTTTTCTTTGCAAGTGTATTGTAATTATAAAAAAAATCCAAAAAAGAAAAAAGAAAGGACAAAAAAGGGAAAGAAAAGATAAGGAAATTTAGTGTAGTTTTAATTTTTTTGGGTAAAACACAAAAGAAATAAATAATAAAATAATAAAATAAAATGAAAAATCTTTTTATCACTTAGAAAAATAAAATTTCCATATAAATAAAAATAAATCAATGCTTTTCAAAATTAGAACATTTTTAAAACTTTCTAAAAAAAAAAAAAACGATTTAGGACCCTTTTAGAAGTTTTCTTTAAATAAAATTAAAATGGCTAAAGAACTTATAGCTAACTATTTCTAAAATTAAAATTAATCAACCCGCTAATGTTTATAGAAACCAACTATAGAAAGTTTGATCCCTAATAGAGGGTACCTAAGTACTTACAGGACGACTTAAAATAGGGAAACTTTTAATTTTTCCCTCTTGTGAATAAATTTTATTTTTCTTGTTTGTAAATAGGATATTATTTATTTATAAATTTACAGTTAATCTTTCATTTAGAGTTGGTGTAAACCCCAGGAAATCAGTAGTTGAACCCCAATTCAAGTCCGAGTGTCTTAAACTGTACAATAAGTCGATAAGACTAGTAACAATAAAAGATTATGAAATTTAATAAATCAAATATAACACCGATAACAAAACCTTAGGAATTGATTGAAACCCTAAATCATATACTAAAACCTTAAAACTGATTTATGTACCATTAATCAAAATTGAACCCGAATTTGTTCGAAACTCTAAAATTATAAATATAAACCTATAAAATAGTTAAATATTATTCGATAGTGATATAATTATAGTCGGTTACAATTTTCGATTAAATCGCCTATTTACATAAAATTATAACGAAATTGCTATAATAACTTGTAAAAATTATAATTGTAACGGGTATTAATTAAATTGGTAAATTTTCACAAAAATTTTAAAATTAATTTATGATGAGTATTGTTATAATTTATATGTTTTGAAAAATTATATATATTTATTATTAATTTTTATTTTCTTTCCCTTTCTTTTTCTTTTTTTCTCTTTTCTTTCTTTTCTTCTTTTTCTCCAATTGCCACATTTTGGAAATGGAAATCAAATGGCATCCCACGTGAAGAATTGAATTGCCATGTGTTGAGTGTAAACTAAAAGGAAAAAATTTGAAGATAATTACCTTGTCCTATCCATATAAATGCAAAGATTAGGATAAGATTTTTTTTTTTATTTTTCCTTGCTAATCACTGAATATAAAAGGAAGAAATGAAGTCTCGAAAGTTTTTAAAAAACAAACCAAAAGCGAGAAAAAAAAATTCTGGGAAACAAAATGTGAAAAGAAAGAAGAAAAGAAGAAGGAAAAGAAGAAGAGAAATTAAATCAATAGGTAAATAAATTATGTTTCTAGTATAGATGTATGTTTTATAGTGTATATATGTATAAATATAGTATTTGTATGGTATTTTTATATATATAACATTGCTAGTACATGTATATATGCATAAACACTTAGATTGAATTATATATGTATGTATAAGGCTAGGTATGTATACATGTATGTATATAGGTATATTATACGAAAGAGTATGTGTTATGTATTTTTTTAAGAATACATATAATTAGTATTAGGTATTTTATAAAATGACTATAGTATATATATATATATATATATATATATGTGCAACCGTAAAATGTAAAAATAGTTATGTATACATGTATAATTATTTTCATATATATATATATATATGTAATTGTATAGTATATATATGTAGTAGTATATTTCCATAAGTGATAATATATGTATATAGGGCATATATATATGTATAATATAGAGTATATATTGCGGTATACCGCATATATCATAAAATATATGTATAATATATAGTATACATATTTTATAACAAATACTATGTAAATATATATATCGAATATATAATACATGAATAAGTATTTGTATATTATTTATATATATCTATATATTCGGAATTATACAAGTATATTTATATGTATAAATACAAATACATGAATTTATGCATATGTACATAAGAATATGTTGGTTTTCATAAAATAAGCATATACATACATATAGCGTATAACATGTAGTATATATATGTAGAATAACGAAAATATATATGTAATATAATAATATCTATAAACTAAAATAAATTTATAATTATATAAGGAGTAGGTACATATATATATATTACTGTAATTAAGGATTTTTCGAATAAGATAAAATTATAAAATATATTATAAGTATATGTATATATATATGTATAAATCATGAAATATATAAATAATAAGAAAATAAGAAATAATAAAAATAATAATGGCAATAATAATAATAATAAAGCTAAAATCTCAAAAATAGGAAAAGTATGCTCAAAATAATAAAAATATCAAATATAGGGTTTAAATAATTATTAAATCATAAATATATTAAGAAAAAACGAAAATTAATATTTTATAATTTTTAAACTTAAATATTAAATTTTGTGATATTTTTATATCGCAATTTAAAGTATAAGTCACAACGTCCAAAACGGACTTCGTTACGAGAAAATGCGCTTGAAAACGATTAAAATGAACTATAAGTTCATAACGATTTGAGCTAAAACGAAAAAGTTACATGTGATTCGATAAAAGGCTTGAATTGACAATTTCATGTAATTAAGTGAAGTAGACTTACAAATTATGATACTAGTTAGCTTTAAATTTCCAAATTTACAAATTTCCATTATTCTCAAGCGATTTCGATATAGATCTTGAGTTGCCACCAGATTACTACGACCCTTGAGTTAGCTATGATTGAGTGAGTTTTTCTTAATGATTCCATACTTGTTTGTGTTTGTAGTTAGTGAATATAAGTTATGATTTATAAAGGAATGTGTATGGGGTTGGATTATGTTTGTGTATGATAATTGTTGTTAATGATGAATTTACTTTAAACTTTAATAAAGTAATATTGTTGCATAGTGGATTCACTAAGAATTGATTATTTGTGACTTGGAATGATTACTGAATAAATAAGATTTAATTTTATTCAATTAGGAAAAAATTAACTTGGATCATACATAAATCATGCACTACATAACTAATTCCGGCAGTCACATTACACAGAGGTAGCGAGAGGCCATACGTGGGTTGATTATTGATTGTTATTGATTTCGTACTGTACACACGTGCGATATGACCTTACCCTGGCCCCCGGGATGACTAGGCGTTAGAGGCACCAACCGCTTGGCTAAGGGTCGAGTTTAGAGGCCTTCATTTAGGGGTGAGTGAGAGCTGTGTGAACTTACTCACAATCATATGTAGAACTCGTTTTGATAAAGTTGGTAATGGATGTACCGTTACATTTTAAATACGAAA
This sequence comes from Lumnitzera littorea, assembly GCA_024138015.1. Classification (NCBI taxonomy): domain Eukaryota; kingdom Viridiplantae; phylum Streptophyta; class Magnoliopsida; order Myrtales; family Combretaceae; genus Lumnitzera; species Lumnitzera littorea. The sequence goes on along the minus strand of JAMXBB010000009.1, from coordinate 12,974,475 downwards.
CACGGAGTTTTGTTATGAAATAAGTTCTAATATGATATCCGGATTTAACTGTACCGATGAATCTCCAACCTTGACTTCGGAGGGCATTAAATCTGAGTTGCATGTAGTACTTGGTCACCTGCATATATTTGTTTGACATATTGTTTATCATGTATTTATTTGATTGAACTTAACTATTATATAACTTGATTGCTGTATGGTTGAAGAAAATTATCTTATTAAGCTAGTAAGCTTATACCCTTGTAGTCTTCTCTCGCAGGCCAACCTTTTTATGGAATCAGGCCGTTGCATGCCTGAGGTTAGTTTTCTACACGAGATTAGTGTGAGAGCTGGATGTGATTAGAGAGTAATTCTAAATGTTTATAGATCTAAATATGTAATGGTTATACTAGTTTAACCTAAGACACGTTTCAGACTTCGTATTTGTATACTGTTATACAAATAAATAGACCATGTATTATGTTTTTATAATATTATTATTTATCATGAAATGATATCACTTAAGCTTACGCACTCTTGGTAGTTAGTAGTAGTTATAACCTTGTGTATCGAATAAAAGGGTTGTCGATTGTAGGGGAATTCAATTTGCAATCCTTTGTATAGTATACGGTGACTGTTACGACTAGCCCCCTTGGGTCGTGACAGTTGGTGTTTTAAAAGATAAATTTAAATTCAGAAAGTTAAAAGTGATACTTGTTAAAGGTTTAAAAAAGTTAGCTACCAGGTTAAAAAATTTTTGTTTTCAAAATCAATTTAAAAAATTGGTTTTATTCAAAAACTGGTAGCTAAGTTATAATTAATTTATCTAATTAGTTATGACTTAACTCTTTTTTCTAACTTTAGTCAGGTGGTGACTTCAAATAAGTTTCAAAAGAAAAACCAAGTTTTTCTTAACTCTTAATTGAATGTTAGTATTAAATGAGTTAGGATTTAATATTAATTGGGTTAAGAAAATTAATAAAAACTAGAACAAATCTAAGCTCAACACTATACATATATTATGTCCACATTCATGGGATCATGTAGGAAAGAATGAATAAATAGAATATAGAAAAAATAAATAAATAACAATAAATTAAGAGAGATTGGATTCAATTTGTATTTTACCTAAGATCAATCTTTGTTATACCTATCATTTAGCTCTTTGACACAAGACCTTTGTTTATGTCTTTTAACCAATAAATTACCAACTAATTAAACCTTTTAGTTATATATTTAATACATATTATGAAATATTAACATTATTTTTAAATGAGAAGGGAGACAGTATAAACAAATAAAAAATATGTTGTTCTTTTTGCTTTAGTAGTAGTTTACTCTTTAAGTATTTTTGTGTTAAACTTTGGTTAATGACAAAATCTTATATGAGTTTTATGTATCAGTTTAATTTCTCTATAAACTAATGGTTAAATTTCATTTAATATTTGTCATAATGAAAATAGAAGAAGTTTATTCTTTTAATTTATTAGATGTGCATCGAGCACCCTTAATTATTTTTTAAAAAAAATCGAAATATTAAATATTGGAAAGTATTATGGTACGCTTATTCACAGAATATTTTTAGTGATCATATTTTGTATGCATTAATGTTATAAATGGTACTTAAAACTTATTAAAATGTGCAATTCAATACATGTACTTATTTTTTGCGGCCATCTGTGCTACTTAAACACATTTTATTAAGTTTGTTTGTTAACATAGACATATGAACAAAGTCATAATTGAATGTTCCAACCACCTTAAGGTTATGGGATGGTCAATGACCACCTATAAGGAGTTGCATGACCCCCATCGGTTAGCCACCATCCACTCCTTGCCCTTAAGGTAGGTAGAACAACTGCTTAAGTCTAAGTAGGTCGCAATCCATTTTAAAAGGTAGGTCATTCGACCTACTGGAGACTATAAGTCAATTTTTGGTTCATTCTTATATCTGTATTAATAGACAAACTTAATAGAGTTACTTTGGGTAGTAAAAATGACCATAAAAACTTTAATTAAGTAGTAAATTATATATGTTTTTAAAGTATAGGTAATAAATTGCATGTTTTGGCAAAATGTAGGTACCATTTGTGATACTAACCTTATTTAATATATTTTAGATGATTTAATGGTAAAAGGACATACAACATTAATAAAGGTATAAAAAGTTGTATTTGGAGTTTGGTTTTAGTGGATCGATATAAATAAGGCTACAAACGAGCAACTTGAGTTTGGATCACTTTAAGTATGGCTTTAGTCAAGCTCTATTTGTAAATGAGTTGACTTTAAGCACAAAATAAAGCTCGTTTATATAAACAAGCTGAACTTAAACTTTAGTTTAGGTTCCTTAGCTAGTTCACCATGTTAATGAATTGACTAATTAAGCTCACTAACAAACTCATAAGTAGGCTCATGAATTTTATACTCATAAATTATATACATATAGAGTCTAATTTTTTATTTCATTTTTTTAATCTGATTAGTATTAAGCTCTAACCTATTTCTAACCCTCAATTAGAGGATAAGGAAAACCTAATTTTTTTTAAAATTAGATTTGAAATTATGGATTTGCTACCTAACCTAAGTTGGGATCAAATGGTTGGAATGATCTTAACTTAGCTACTGGTCTGTGAAAAATTATTTCTCAAAATGTTTTTAAAAGACTAGAGATCTTGAGTTAGGGGATTAACATATTAAAATCTAAATGGTTACAACCATAACCTTTTGAATTTAGATTTTAAGGGAAATTACATAAAATGTCCCTAAACTTTGACTTAAGTGCGATTTGTTCTTCTAAACTTTTAAAATGTGGTTTTTGATATTTAAACTTTTATAAATTAGCAAAACAATTCCCTAGATTGAGAATAACTCCTTAAACTTCGATTTTGGTGTGTAAATATCCTTCTAAACTATATGGTATTTAGGGGGTGTTTACACATCAAAATCAAAGTTTAAAGGGATTATGAAGATTATTTGTCAATTTATGAAATTTTTGGGATAAAAAACCACACTTTGAAAGTTCGGGGGCAAATCACACTAAGGTCAAAGTTTTGGGGAGGTTTTTTGTATTTTCCCTTAGATTTTATCTCTTGAAGTACCCTTTTTATTTTATTTGCTAATATTTCTATCATCTTTTATTTATTATTTTTAATTTTATTTTTTATGGGGAAATAATTTTATCTTTTCATAATCACCCCATAGGTGCCTACATATTCATTTAACCAAATTATATTACTATAGTTCCTTTTTATAAAACTTTAGTGGTTAGGTTTATTTTATTTTAGAAATTTGGTTGGGTTTAAGTTATTAGTCATTTATTTTGTTTAAAGAAAAATTCTATGGAAAAGGTGCTAATTTTTTATTTGAAAGTTTTACCTAATTCACTTTAGTTTTGAAAAAAAGGTCCAATTAAGTTTTATTTTCAAAAGAGGAAAAAAAGAAGAAAAAGAATCTAAATAGGGAACTATTTTTTTCTTCTATTTTGATGTTATTAGTCATGTTTGGTCAGATCTCTAAGCAAGTTATAGGTTGGGTTGAGAGTGGATGAGGGTTAGAGAGAGAAACATTTTGCAAACACATGTAGTGGTTGTTGGAGGTTGTGGGTATGCAAGGCCTAAGGAAATTGAGGGTTATGAGTATATATGTGGTGGTGGGTAGATGTGGTGGTTTCATAACGGGTAGCAGGCAGCTTATTAGGGTTTGAAGGTTGAGGGTGCTTAGAGTTATTTTGGAGCACAAGGGTAGTGTTTTTTTTGGAAGATAAAAGCTTGAGAAGACTAATATGATGATTGGTTTGTTTCAAGAAAGGTTGAGGATGGAGAAATTCTAGAAAGAGTATTGGCTTGCGGTTAAGGGTTTTAGAGAGATAAAGGCTTGATTAAGCTTGAACAGAGAGGATTTGAGTATTAGTTCTTGTCCAAAATGAGTTCTCAAGTCCCTCTTTAATTGAAGCTCAAATAAGCATGGAAGGCACTGAATTAGAAGATAAAAAAATTAAAATAAATGGTTTTGACTTAATTTAACTTTTGAAGTCAATGTAAATTGTTGAAATTCGAAGGTCAATCATTGTTCCTTGATTCTTCATCCTTGCTTAAATTGGCTATGAGACACTTTGAAAATCAAAGTCGAAGCTTGAATCATGTTTGGTTAACTCATGAAGCAAATGTATATTTAATGTTTTTCTTGAACTTAGTGTCAGTCTTATACCCCCTTTATCGTTTGAAATTGGACATGTTTTTTTGCATGAATTATAAGTAGTCCATGTATTCTTCATGATTTCACATTAATTTGAGAAAATCATGAAGGAGGAGTCAAAAAGGAGCTCAAACTGAGTTGCTCTGATGAGGGAATTCGCGAGGAAGAATGGGTTGAAGGTAAGGGACATCACGTATAATGCATGTGATACGTAACCCCACCCGCATCTATAGAATCCGCTAAAACCAAAAATAAAGAGCGCCGAAGCTTGGATCCATAACCTCCGATACCCTTACACACATCTCCATACCGTAATAGATAAGTTGGGCTTTCTTTCTTCCTATGGTCAAATTTAATTATATATGAATTAATGCAAACTGACATGAACCGATTTTGCTAGCCAAATTAGGTTCAAGCTGAAATTAAAGCTTAATTGATTGGTTTTCTTCAAATTAATAACGGCCAAATGTAAATAAATATTCACCTATGCATATACTAAAAAGAATTTTGAAAATATAATTTCATTGTTTTCCGAGCTCTTGTTCATTGCTTATCCGGTTATTTCAAATTTGATATTTTCATAAATTAATTGATTCGATTCCAATTGAGGCTCCATTTAAAATTATAATCAACTTCAATTGACCTACTTGGACTTTGGTCAAAATATTAAATTTTAGAAAAAATAATATTTTTAGAGATAGCTCAGAACCTATCAAATTGCACATGCACTTTGACTTCCAATTTAGGCTCTCAAAAATTTATAAGTTAGTTTAGTGAAAATAGTACTTAATATTATCGAATTATAATAGAAGAATTAACACATGAAAAATATTTGGAAGATTTTAGTGTACTTTAGTACAAATGCCTTAGGAAAAATTTCAAACTTAACGATGTAAACTTATTCTTAAGGAATGTGAAACCCGACATTTCAAAATTCATAAACAAAGCCAAACTATAAGCGCTTAGACCATGAACAATATATCTCTTCGATTATAAATTTTTGAGCAAATTTCAAAGGTAATTGATAATAAGAATCTTGAATACTTAGAAACACTAATTATCATAGAAGCATGATTAGTATTTTGTAGCATATAATTATAGTTTGATACATAGTATTTGAGAACAAGAGATGAATATGTAATCAATTATAAACATGTCTTTGTATTTAAGAGGTATTTTCAAAAGATTTTATAATAACATGTATCGATAAGTTTCTCATACATGAATCATAACCCTATATTAATAAAATATTCTTAAAAGATTGTATGTTGTTATATATATTTCTACATTGTGTTTGTTTATAGGATTGAAAAAGATCTCAATTCAATATATATATATGTATGAATATACACATATATAATTGTCTCTGTTACTATATAATAGTACAATTATACGTACAAGTTGATATAGTTAAGTTAATTATATTTATAATTTTATAATGTCTTTACTCCTATCATATTCTAGAAATAGGTACATATATGTTAAAGTACACATAAAAGTATTATTTCAAAGTGCATTTAGTGTTTATGCAAGTATTTTCAACAAAAACCATAATAAATTTTTTGTTTTTATTCCATACAACCACTCCTTCCAAAGGTTTTCGTAATTACATATATAAATAGCATTTCATGTGTCAACTCTATTTATACACTAGGTTTCGTGACTCATTAAAGAACTTATCTACACATAAGATATAGTTTATAGAAATGTTTGATATGGCGATATTAAAATATATAGACAAGAATATATCAAAAGTTCCATAAGTATCTCCTTGCTGGTGACTAATAGAATATTCACGGACAATGATTGATTTATCAATAATAAGGTGTTGATATAACTAAATACAATAGTGTTATGTGAGCATAATAAAAGATTGAAACAGTAATCAAACGCGATTGTAGAAACAATACATGGCACTCGAAATTTTCAGAAGGAACTATTAGGGGATACATAGCCATACGTGTATTGTAGAGGTAAAGCTACAAATATAAATTGTGCATGCATGCCTATAATCATAGTAAAATACATCCTTATGCACAAAAATTAATATAAAAAGTTTAGAGAAATGATATATTCAAAGAAAATTTATAGCGAATGAATATTGGTAATTTCTTTCCCTCTATAATAACAATAACCTTGTTAATAATATCAATACTAATAGTCAAATCGCTGTCCATTAAGTTACAAAGGGACTAATACACACGTAATGGTGGTCTCGAATATTATTCAAATGTAACATAATATGAAAGGAAACGTGCAAAGATATATTAAATAATACCTGTAGAATTGATATTGGTGTTATTGCAAGTATTAAGTTTGAAAAGTTAGAATTGTAAGGCCTTATACACAAACATATAACTAATCAACGTCGAATACCATAAATATTTGCTTAATTATTTACAAAATTAATTTTTTTTGGGAGGAAAACACAAAAAATGTAAGAAGGTTTTTTTTTTTTTTTAAAAAAGATCAATGAGGAAAGGAGGGGAATAATTTAAAATTCTGTCCGAGACTTTTTAATTTTTATATAAAACATTGAGTTTGACATATCAAAGATTGAGTTTTTTATGAACGAGGATGACCATGTGTACATATTGAGACCATAGATGTAGCCGGATTAAGTGCGTTCGGTTCCTTGATAAACAAGAGAGTATATAATCAAGAAAGTTTCTTCATATACTATTAATTGTTTTATTTCTATATGAACAAATTTCTGTTATGTTTAAGTAGATTATTTTTATTGGTTAACGGTTATGAGCTGTGAATAAAAGTGTTCCAACTAATAGAGTGTGACGCCCCAAAATAAGAATAAAAAAAACTAAGAGAGTGTGCGTGTACATATAATGTGAAATATAAGTAATAATTGTGTTCTGGTAATATAATCCAAGTCAATGGAATCCTTTACTGGGTGTAGTCACCTTGGGATGATGGCTTGGTATACATAAGGTTTAATTTGCTTAAAGTGTATACTAGAAGAGAGGAACCCATTTCAATTGTTGGAGGACCATGATGGTTTTTCTTGACGTGAAAATGTCTAATAAGAGATGGTCCATCCTTTTCTTTGAACTTATTGTCCACCACAAATTCTTTAGCTAAAGCCATAACAAGGAGAACCTTCCTATTGCAAAACCTCTTTCTTTGAGCTCAGCCAATTTCCCATAATCTAATATATGTACCGCTATTTCAATAATAATAATTATAATAATAAAGCGTTATTAATAGTGACGACGATAACAACATATGTTTATACACATAAGATATATATATATATATATATAAATGAACACGTGTTTTATTACAGTATAGTTACAATATTCGCTTATTTTTAAAAAGCCCAATGACTATATATATATATATTATATTCTAAATAAAATATTAATTTGCTGTGTACATGTATTATAAAATATATTGCATCATGGTGTTAGTAATTGAATTATTAAATTGAGTATGTTTCTTAGAAGTTTTGCCATTTAATAACGACTACTATGCCTAATTTATATAACAGTCATACAAAAGTATGCTATGAAGAATAATAATAATAGTAACCACATATAAAACATTTTTTTATAGAAAATTTTGATATATATATATATATATAAAAAAGAAAAGAGAGAAGAGAAGAAAATTTATAGTATCAATTCCACATTAGCAATCATTTCAATAACCTAATATTATAAATCAACTCCATGTGTTTAAGAATATATTTTTTTTCTATGTGGTAAAGTCAAAAGTAAAACTTTGTTGATTTCGTGTTAGATAAATTCAAAAAAGGGTAACTTAAAATAGCTCCAGTAATTTATCTCATCTAGTAGTTAAATACATTTATAATGAAGAAATTGGAGTCGTTTAATAACAAATATGAAATATTTAGCTTTGAACAATGACTCTTTATAAAAGTATACTTACACACCTTGCATTGACTATAAGTTTGTAAACATTTGCATTAAGCCAAGCAAGATATGAATAAGATCTTAAAAATGGGTCATAATTGTGAACTAGGTAAATCAGGATAGACATAGTTTAACTTATCCTAACAGCACAATTTTCCATAACACCCATATAGTCTTATTATCTCTTTAGGTGATTCAGTCATGGAATTCAAGATATCTAAAGAACTATGTCAAGTGAGTAATTATGTTAAGGTGAGGGATTTCTAATGATTTGTTAGTTACTTATTGCTTGATACTAATTGTCTATTAATTGATTGATAGCCTTACGTACTATCATTTGTATGGTCACCAAAATAATTGAAGATATAAATTATTAGCCTAAATAACTGGATGTATCCATCGCAAGTGCTTGATTTTATCAGTATGTAAATTAGATTGTCTAAGCTTTGTCAATTTTTATAGATTATTCATAGAATATTTTTTTGGAAATGTTCTTTTAGTGAGTAACGATTTTATAAAACTTTGATTTATCTTGAAAAAGTTGACTTTTCTAAAATCCCTTAAGAGTTTTCAAAAGGTGCCTTTTTATAAAATTTTCCTACATGTTCTTAAGAAGCCACTAATGAAAATTTTGAGGCAAAGCAAATGAATCTTTGTTAAATAATTGATGGTGGATGACCTAAGTTGGGGTCCACTGGGGTCCACTTAGTTTGACCTTTATAGCATTATAGATTAGATATTGGATGGATGGCAACATTAGTAGTGATTAAATGAAGGTGGATACTCGGGTTCACCTGGTACGCGAATGTCCTAAGTCAGGGTATGTAGGGTGAATGTCCTAAGTCAGGTTGAATGTCTTGAGTTGGGTTTCACCTGTAGGGATGCTGTCTTGAGTTAGGGGCACTTAACACTTGGACGTGAGTGTAATGGACGTGTAGGTGATATAAGTTTACACATTCTATGGTTCTAGACCCCCAAGAATGTATTGCTTACATTCATCGTGCATACATTCATATCGCATGTAGATAAATTTCATGACTCTACTATTAATGTTTGACAAATTGCTTAAATTGTAGTAGTGAGGAACGAACTCACCGAGCTGTGGTTTTGCTTAGCCCCCTAAAGCTTTCTTGCAAGTTACCTTATGCTGGGAATGGGTTAAGATTTGAGCAACAAGCATTTTAAGCTTAGATCTTAAAGGATAAGTATAGGATAGTGTGATGGTCGACCTGAATTTAGATTATGGGTTAAGAAATTAAAACTTATACATTCTTTTAATTAAAAGTTTGTTCAAACTCACGTCTCCAAAATATTTTGTCTCATAATTTTATAATTTAGTAAAGGATTTTGATTATCTATGATTTTAGAAAATTATGGAATAGTGGTTTCCATAGTCAATTTTATATTTAATTAAGTATATGTAGTATGATTAAATGTGATTAGTAATTATTTAGTTAGAGTCTTGTAATATGTAATTTGCAAGGTGATTCTTATGTTGCGGGTGTACACGTAATATGAGGACCTTAGGGTGATTCTACTAGGCCCTTTTTAAGGTCGTGATATCGAATTTGTCCTTTTTGCCTTAAAGCATGAAACAACCTTTGAAAAAAGCCCCCAATGATTGTCTAAATGATCGAAAACTTTCGTTTTTTTTTCTTTTAAAAATCCTATTTTGCTAATTTTTGGTATTTTTACAATTTTTCTATTTTTATACTTTTTCTAATTTTTTATGTTTTATAAGTTTTTCATTTTCTATGTTTTTCTATTCTTTTATACTTTTCAAAATTTTCCATTTTTAATATTTTCCAATTAGGACCTTTTCCTTTATTATTTTGAAACCTAAAATTATAGAGGTAAAAATATGATGTCTACAATATATATATTATATATAATATATAATTAAAATCATTTTTTCAAAATATGAATTTAAAATTAGCTAAAATCCTATTGAAAAGTCGATTTTAAAAGAGTTAAATATAATAAGTTTATCTAAATTTTACATAACACGTATTTGATGTAGTGGTTAATGCTTTACATTTTAAATCTGACATCTTAGTTTTTACTCCTACAAGGATCCTTTATAAAGGTTCTTTATTTTACTAAAAAACAAACAATCAATGGGTTTTCAACCTAAGTCCACAAGATAAAGACCATAACCTCTTGCCACTAGACAACACTTAGATAGTAGGATTAGCTTTTGAAAAGCTAATTTCTTTGAAAAAAAATTAGAAACAACTTTTCAAAAGCCCATTTCAATACATTTTAAAATTTTATTTTGAAAAACCGATTTTAAGTGTAGTATTCTTGGGATTACTTTTACAAAGACGGTCAAGGACAGTGTTTATGGGATTTTCTTAAGAAAATACAATCTTATTTTCCTTTTCCTTAAATATTTATTCATTATTCATTTATCTATTTATTTATTTTGCATATTTAGCTTTCTGGTTTATTTATATGTTATGTAATTATATTAGTATATATTATATTCATTCATTCATCTTATACCAACAAAGTTGGAAATGTACCAAGTCACTTGGGAGCTAAACGAGTTCGCCGTGCTTTGAGCTCAATTTGTAATGAGTCGAGCTTAAGCTTGTAAAGAGAGAAAAATTTGAAAAGTTAGATTTCAAAAATTGACTTATGAATGTTGAAGATAAGAGGTTTAATGAACATATTCCAAAGAAAGAAAAGTTACGGTAGAAAAATAAAATGTATTATTTCATTCAATCAATTAGTTTATTTCAATCTGAAGAAGAAATTTATATACCGGTCTAGTAGATGTAATAGTCAAAGTGTCAAAAAATAAATACAAGATAAATTAGAGTTTACTATCTTAATACCTTCCCTCTTAAGTTGGACTTTGTAAAAATTTCAATTTGGCACAAAAGATGTCCAATTGTTGTTCGATAACGGCTTTGATCATGAAATCTGCAAGCTGTGATTCAAAAGGTACATATGAAATTTGAAGAAAACTAGATTAGATATGATCTTAAGTAAAATGAGTATCTACCTCTGTGCAAACATGGATTTTCAGCTATTATCTTAGTAGACTTGTTGTTAATAAATAAATTAACAGGAAGCTTAACTACAATAAGAAGATCTTAGAGAATGAATGAAAGCCTTGGCCATTCGTTGCTGATAGCAAATGTTGTGACATAAAGCTATCAGCCTCTTTTCATCAATTAGGTTCAATTGCTCAACATACTTCTTTACCCAATCAGCCTCATCTAACTGAGTTTCTGACAATATTTTGAGAGACGGGATCTCAACCTCCACTGGCAGTATAGCCTCCATTTCGTATACCAACGAGTAGGGGGTTGCCTCTATTGATGTTCTAATAGAAGTTCGATAGGCCATGCGTGTAAATGATAACATCTCATGCCAATCTCGATACGTAATGGCCATCTTCTCAGTAATTCTTTTGATATTCTTATTGGCTGCTTCGACCGCTCCATTCATTTGGGGCCGATAAGGAGTAGAATTTCTACGAATGATCCTAAAGCGTCGGCATAACTTGGACATCAATTTATTATTCAGATTTGTATCGTTGTCAGTAATAATTGTTTCTGGTGTACCATACCGAGCCAATATGTCTCTCCTGATGAACTTGATCATTACTCCCTTCGTCACACTAGAGTAGAATAAGGCTTCAACCCACTTAGTGAAATAGTCAATAGCTACCAATATAAATCGGTGCCCATTAAATGCTTTTGGAGCGATTGGGCTAATGATATCTATTCCCCACATCGAAAAAGGCCATGGTGCTGATAGTGTATGCAATTCTTGAGGTAGAGCATTTGTCTTATTTGCATAGATTTGGCACAAATGGCAGCGTCTAACATGTGTGATACAATCAGCTTCTATAGTTGACTAGTAATATCCCATCCTCATGATTTTCTTGGCAAGCATGTAGCCATTCATATGGGGGCCACATACTCCTTCGTGCACTTTTTTCATTAGCATCTCTACCTCTTTCCCATCTACACAACGTAAAAGCGTATCGTCAAACGATCGTCGGTATAGCGTAGAATCGCTCGTCAAGTACTGAGCTGGCAATCTTCTAATTAATTTTTTGTCCTTCCTCTCTGCTCCCTCAAGGTACGTACTATGTTGTAAAAATATTTTGATATCATGATACTAAGGCTTTTTATCACATGAACTTTCCATTGCTAAACAAAAAGTAGGCTTTTCTTCAATTTCAATTTTAAGTGGCTGAATCTCTACCCCTTTCGATATTTGAATCATTGATGCTAAAGTAGCAAGAGCATCGGCAAATTGGTTTTGAACCCTTGGTATGTACATAAAGGTAATCTTTTTAAACTTGGTTATCAACTCGGCCAAGTGTTGGCGATAAGGCTCTAATTTGGGGTCTTTTGTCTTATACTCACCCTGAGCTTGGCCTATAATCAACGAAGAATCTCCATATAACTGTAATTCCCGTATTTCCTTAAACAATGCGATTTTGAGTTCCAAAATACACGCCTTGTATTCTGCAATGTTATTGGTGCATGGGAAAACCAATCTCATGGCCATTGGAAATTGTGTACCTCCAGGCAATACCAGAATTGCCCTTACTCCACATCTAGACACATTAGCTGCTTTGTCAAAGAACATTTTCTATCCTGAATATTTTTCGACTATTTCACCATCAGAATCATTTCCTACTACTAAGATGTTTTCATCAGGAAACTCAACCCGTGCTCTTTGAGGGGAATCCTCAAGAGGATTTTCTGCTAATTGATTTGCCAAAGCTTGCCCTTTGACTGAACTTTGGCTCACATACTTAATGTCAAATTCTGTCAACAACATCTGCCACTTTGAAACTCTACCAATGAGAGCCGGTTTTTCAGCTAAGTATTTCAAAGGATTGTGTTATGTTATCAACTCAATCTGATAATACAGCGTATATTGTCTGAGCCAATGCATAACAGGTTCTTTCGGCTTCTGAGTATTTTTGCTCCCCTTCGGTAAACTTCTTGCTTAGATAGTAAACGACTCGCTCTTTCCCTTCTTAATCCTTTTGGCTAAGCACGGATCCCATGGATTCTAGCATTATGATCAGGTACAAGAACAACGGCTTTCTAGGTTTAGGTGCTACCAACACTAGAGGTTTCATGAGGTATTCTTTGATTTTCATGAAAGCCTCTTCGCATTCCTCATTCCAGCTGATCTTTGCGTTCTTTTTTAACAGCTTAAAAAGAGGGCGGCATTTGTCCGTTAACTGTGAAATGAATTGGGCTATGTAATTTAAACGCCCCAGCAATCTTCGCACTTCTTTGAGCGTTTGTGGAGGAGGCATGTCAATTATAGCTTTGGCCTTATCAGGATCAACTTCAATACCTCTTTGGCTAATTATGAACCCCAACAATTTTCCTGACATCACACCAAAAGTAGACTTCTCCGGATTCAATTTCAAGTGATACTTCCTCAGTCTATCAACAAACTTGCCACGCAATCATTTCTGTTTTTTGTTTCTCTTTTAAACTCGCCCCAATTTTCAAATTCTTAAGATTTTCTTCGTTCCTCACATTAATTATCTCAATTGGTTCATCAATAGTGATTCTACCCAGTTCATGTTTTTGCCATTCCTCTTGTGTATTACTGTGGTCATTGACATTGCCCTTGATGACTAACCCACTAGGGCTGGAAGCTATATTGATATTCTCATTTTCTACCTACGCGAGGTATTCCTGGTTTTCGCTTGGTTCATTGAATCCTAGGGAAGACTTGTTTCAATTCGCTGGGATGGAGAACCAGTTGTTCAAATGATGCTGGAACTTGGGTGGCGAGTTTGTTGATCCTTCTTTGTCAAGTCCTCGGGCTTGAGTCTTTTCCCGTATGAACGTCTCAGCTAGCGGTGGAAAGGTCATCGAGGTATGGTATAATCTGTTACCTCTCTTGCCCCTCGCTTATTTCTTTTGGAATTCTTCCGTCGAGGTAGGATTGTAGCTAAGGTTGTAGGTGCCGATTTGGCCTTCCTTGAATCCCTTCCTTCTATCATCCTTTCTGTCGGAACCGGTAATCATGTTCACTTCTTCAAACATTTGTAAACCTAGCTCTTCTTGTCCTTCACTTCCTATGTAGGGTATAGCCGTCTCCTTATAGATTTTATAATCTTGATCTCCCAGAATTGTAATTACCTAGCCATTGGAGATGAACTTCAATTTTTGGTGCAAGCTCGAGGGTATGGCCCTTGCTGCATGAATCCAAGGTCTCCCTAAGAGTAGATTGAAAGATCTTGGAATGTCCATGACTTGGAATCGAATAATAAAGTGCTGAGGGCCTATACTTACGGATAAATCAATCTCCCCTATAATCTCTCTTCTGGAACCATCAAAGGCCTTAACTGTTGTGGAAGAAGTCTTAATTGCCGATGTGTTGATGGCCAGCAAATCCAAGGTGGCGAGTGAGCAGATGTTCAGTGACGATCTGTTGTCAATGAGCACCCTAGTGACAATTATGTCATTACTCCTTACCATGATAAAGAGTGGCTTTGTATGTTTGTTCCCTTCCTCGCCCAATTCTTCAACTAAAAATGAAATTTGATCTATTATGAGGATCGAATTAGTAACCAATCCCATCTTCTCAATTAGAATTTCCCGAGGGACCTTTACTTCTTTTAAAGTGCAAAACAAAGCCTCCCTATGTGGTTCAGATGCAATTAACAGGCCCATCAACGATATTTATGTAGGAGTCTTATTGAGTTGATCCATGATCTTATACTCACTTGACTTGATCATTTTGGTGAAGGCCGATAGCGCCTCAATGCGTTCGACCGTCTTATCATTCAAACCTCCCGTCATGACTTTCCTCCCATGCTCCTCTCTTGGGTGATAAATATTTCCCGATCGAGTAATGCCCCCTACCAGAGGACCTGGTTTCTCCTGATTTACTAGGTGATAGTTAAATGGTGCAACCTTGTAATTTTCTGGTGGAAACAGCACGTGAAATGTGTACCTCTTCACTTCTAGAGTCTGGTTGCTAGTATAGAACTCAAAAACCTTAGGCTTCTTATTTGAATCGATGATATTGACAAGACAGTCATCACAAATCATACCAATCATTGGCCCATGGTTGGGTAAGGGATTATTGTTAACATTGGGAACTGAGGCTTCCACAAAATCCAATTGCACTGTCCCTTTATCTATCAAGTCTTGAATCTTATTCCTCAGTCTCCAGCATGCATCAGTCGAATGCCCCACTTGTCCATAGTGGTATTCGCACTTTACTGTGGGGTTAAAGAATCTTGGTCGATATCGATCGCTAGGAAGTTCATACCGTATCAAATTATCCCTTCGCAACTTCTTGAAGACTTAACTCAAAGGGACCGGTATCTTGGTAAATTGCCTATAAGTCTTGTTAGTTTGAAACTGATCTCTATATTGTTGCTGGGCGGGAAGTGGATTTGCCTTAAAAGCAACTTGAGGATTTGGTCTGGCATTTAAATTTACCATACCAATTGTAGGTTCTTTAGGCTTGCTGGCGACTGGTCTAGGACCAGATGATGACGCTGGTGGTCTCCTATCTGCTGGGTCTTGTAGCTTACCGAAGGAAACAACACTTTCAATCCTGTACCCGGCCGCTACTACTTTAGCAAAACTAGATGAGGCCTGCCCAATGAGATGGGAGAAATATGGCCTCTCCAAGGTGTTAATGAAAGCCGATGTGAGCTCTTTCTCAGTCGTTGGAGTAGAGATTCTTGCAGCTAAGGACCTCCATCTTTAAGCGTATTCTTTGAACGATTCATTATTCTTCTTCCATAAGGTAACCAAGTCCATCATAGTTGGGGCTACTTCCACATTGAATTTATATTGTTCATAAAATGCTCAAGCAAGTTTCTCCCATGTATTTATTTGATTCAAATCAAGCTGGGTATACCAAGTTAGGGCCGGTTCGGTCAGGTTATCCAGAAATGTCTGTACCATTAGTGGATTGTACTGAACATATTTACCCATCTTCCTGACATACAACCTGGTATGGAGCTTGGGGCAACCCGTCCCGTTATACTTTTCAAATTCCAGTACCTTAAACTTCTCAGGGTATGATCCCATATCATACGCGGAAAACTCCGTGATCCCCGCCTGTTCAAATCCATCACACCTTACAAATGCCTTCATCTTCTTAGTGATCTGTTGTGTCAATTTCTCTTCCAGTTCTTTCAAGCTGTTCATACTTGGCCCTTGGTCAACAGGTCTCGGGGCAGCATACGTATCAGGTTCAAAGGTCGGGTTGTCTTTTGGGTAAACTCCTTTTGATTCAAATGGGTCTTTTTGATATTTGTGCTCCGCTTCAGGAGCTTGTATATTCTTCCCATAACGGGTTTTGGAACTTTCTTCATTTGCTGGTGCTGTAGCTCGTAGCAGAGAAATGCTGTCTGCTAGAAAGCTCATTTGTTTTGCCATCTTTTCAATGGCCCTTTCTATGGAATGAAGCCTCAGCTCAAAGGGGTCATTGATCTTAGGGTCTCCATCATTTCCTTGAGTGGTGGCCATCCTGGTCTGGGAACGGGTTCTAATTGAACTTCTCTGAAAGACTTGATGTTTGGGAGTTATCTTGAAATTTTACCTGATCATTTATTGAACAACTTGACCAAGGGTTAGTACATATTACATTTTCCTAAAAAAGGGTGGTTAATCGTATAAACATAAAATGTATGTCACACGAGTGCAATGAAAAATCAAGAATTGGGGGGAACCTTTGATGTAGCAAAACCTAACTAACTTTTATTAATTTTTGCAATTGCGAAGCTTTACACCTCTTATTCTGTTCATAAAAAATGACTTCTAATGAAAACATAAAAAACCTAAAATCTAAAATTTTCTCTCCTAGTGGCTAGTAGGCTTATCCTGTAACTTTCTCTTCTTTCAGATCATTGGAGCTTGCTCTTCTTTGCCCTTGGTCCTCTTCAGTTGAGCTTCCAATGCCTTTATCTTTTGATGATACTCCTTGCAATGGCTTTCCAACTCCTGCTCTCTTTTACTCATCCTTTCTGGTTCAGCTTGAACTTCCCTCTTCTTTTTATTGTCTTCCATATCTTTCAGCCCTTTTAGTTGGCGATAAAGAAATCCTTTGGTTGTCTGTCTCCTGGCTGTTATCCCTCTAGTTGTAGGGGTGGTCTTTCTCGTACACCAAAGAGCTCGGATGCTCTAAAGCTTGGTTACTTTATCAACCATCGTCATACCGGGGTTAAGGAAGTCCAGGGAGGTAGCTTCTAATGATGGTCTGGGGATCATGTCTTCAATGAGTCCATTGGCTAGAACGTATGCGGTGCAGAGGTTGAAGCCGATCAGAGGAACCGCTTTGAAGTCTCTACATCCTCTTATCATTTCCTTGCTTGTAAGCCACTTGGGTGTCAACAACAACTCTTCCTCTTTTATACTCTAAAAGTATTGGACCTAGTAGCGGCTAGCTATATTTTTTAGCAGCTCGATTCTTTCTCCAAAAGATTTGATGAGATCACATTGTTGAGTAAACTTAGCCCGATTAAAATCAAGTTGGTAACTTCTCATGTGGCTAATGAACCAGACCACCAGTAGGACTATATTAGTTTTCAGATCTCCTCGTTTCTTTTTCTTGAGATGGTTTAGTGACCAGATCTGCTCGGCCAAAAGGGTCGGGACATACGATTTCCCTTCAAGGAATTGGGTTACGAGTTTTGCAATTCTGAAATGGACTTGACGTCTTTCATCAGGGAACGGGACAGTATTGAAGACCACCAGTATAAAAGCATTGACCCAGTACTGGTGCCATGTTTCTAAATTTGCACAAAAAACCTTACGTTTTTCTTTATGCTTCAATTTAGTAGAAAACCAACCTATGACATCCTCTAATCGAATGGTCTTTCCTTGATTTAGAACTTGATTTATTTCAGTTTTTCTGATTCCCAGCAACTTGCTGAAGATCTTTGGTGCTGCAGCTTCCAAGTCTAGGACATAAATATCATCCGTGATTGTAGGAGCCCACAACAATTGGGAGTATTCTTCTACAGTTGGGCTTAGCTGATGTAGGCCCATATAGAAACTGGTGGATTCGGGCTCTCAAAGGTGGACTAAGGCCCGCACTAGAGTGATGTTCATAGGGATCTTCTGTAGAGAGAGGATGTGCCCAATCTTATTCTTAATAAACTCCTATTTATCTGGGCTGAAGAGTCGAAACCACGTTTGAAGCAGCTTCTGTGGCCAATGCGGTAGGTGGACATGAATGTCTTCAAAAGGCCTTTGACTTGGTCTAGCCATGACTAATCAAAATTAAAATTACAATTACAATGTATTCTAAACTTTACATAAAAAAATTATTACAAATTATTTACAAGGGAAGATTACAATTACAATCACAATCACAACTTCACAACTGCCTTTATCAATTTAGGTTTGCCGCATCATAGATTCTTGTGAATTTTTGAAAAATTTTTCATGTAAGATAAAGGGTGGGTTCTAAAGGTTCTCAAGTTTTGCAACCATTACGTTTTTTCAAAGCAACGATTCTATAGTTACATCTGAACTTGAGTGGGGTAGCCTGATCAACCCCGGAAGGTGGTTACCTCACAACATCCGAAGCTTACACAATGGCCCCCCTCCTAAGATCCTAAGACGGTTTAGTTCTGACCGTGTCTACCATGTATTTATAATGTAGAAAAGAAAAAAAAAAAAAGATAAAAGTAAAACCCCCCAAAATTTCCCCTTAAATAAACTGCCACAACTAAAAAAATGTTAGTAAAAAAACAAATAAATAAAATAAACAAATACCTAAAATAAGATACCTAATTTTTTCATTATTTTTATTATTTCATTTTTTTTTTCGAAAAAATAATCCTATTTTCGACAACTTCTAGTGGCTAGCCCTCTAGCGGTCCCCAGTAGAGTCGCCAAACTGTCGAGCCTGATTTTTCGGTTTCTATTTAAAATTGAATACCCCATTTCCGATTAATACTAAACCCTAACCTATTTAATATTAATTTTCAACTAAAGAAATTGAGAAATTCCGGTTTTTTATTGAAAATAATTTTTGGAGTCACCACCCGACCGAAGTCGGGAAAAGAAAAAGAAAAAGAAAAAGAAAACATAACCAATTGGGTGGATTGATTATGATTTGACTACTGGTCTTTGATTTCAATTTTAATGAAGAACCAGAAGATTCCAAATTCGGGGGCTAACCTATTAAACCCTAATGGGTACCACAATATATTTACTGAAATTAGGATTATTTTTCCAATTATAATATTTAAAAATAAATAAATAAAATCAAAAGAAAAAATAACCTAAGTTTCTACATATTTTATCGTCGCCCTGAAGGTGCCTACATACCGGCTAGCCGGGATCAGACGATCGTAGTTCTTTCTCGAAAACATTAGTGTATTGGTTTATTTTAAGTTTTGAAAACCAATCGAGTTTATATTGTTACTGATTCAATTTATTCAAATAAAAAATAAAGGATCCTAATTCTCAAACTCATTTATTTTTATAAAGCTCTCTAAAAGTCCCTTTTTTTTAAAAAAAAAAAATCTTTTATTAATTTTTTTTAAAAAATTATTTCCTAAATGAGAAATGCTAAAAAAACTAACTTCATGATAAATAAATCTCCAAAGCTAATATATCTATATCTATTTATATATTATGTTATCAATATAAATAAATAAATAACTAATAATAATAATAATTGAACCGAACCTGATGCTATTCGCTTGTGCAGTGAAGTCATGAACTGTTGAAGTTGGAAAGTTATAGTGCAATGCTTGGATTCATGGCCGCACGAGAGATGATGTACGTTCGTTGATTGTTGAAGGCTTTGACTTAGTGTTGGATTGTGGATGAACTGAAGGATGCTACTATTGTGTATGAGCAATGAGTGAGCTCCAACAGGAGTTGCTGTCTGTAAGCCCCAAAGTTCAGCCAAGTAACCGTAGGATTAAACTTAGAACCTAAGGTTTAGGGCGATCGGTTAAAAGATCCGATCAAACCAAAATTATAAACTATTGAGAAGAATATTAGTAAAAATGACCCCATAAACTTAAATTTAAGAAAATAAGTAGTAAAATAGGAGACTATAAAATTTTCAAATTTTAAGCATAATAACTGCTAATTACCAAAAAGGCAAAAAGTGTAATATAATAACTAATAAATTATTAGAGACAGATTATATGTATACTAAAAATTTTAGAATGACCAAAATAATATTTAAGAATATTTATTTATACTATATATGAATATACATGTAAGTATAAATACGCGTAATTACTTAAAATACGCGAAATGTGCTAAAATAATACTAAATGCTTAAAGAAAATTCATAATTAATTAAGGAAAAATCATGAATAATCCAGAATTGGGTCGTGGCAGCTGGGAAAAATAAGAAAAAATTCGGCCAATTAAATTAAGACAACATAAAAGCCAAAAATCAAGGGATAAGGCAATTGTCTTATCCCATTTAATGCACAATAAATTCCACAAAGCCCTATAAATAGTAGGAAAAATTACAGAGCACATTTGGACAGATACAAATCAGAGAAAATTAGAGAGAGTTGAAAATTCGAGAGAAAATCCAGAAAATAAAAAAAAATAAGAAAAACTGTGCAGTTAAGGGTTTTAAAAGGAACTCACACCAGACGAGGAGCTGGAAGTGGACGGCCACCACCACCACACGGTGGTGGCAGCGCCCAGGCCGGCCGACAAGGCCACGGTGGCCCGCGGTGGCCGGAGCCACCCAAATCGGTGAGTCCGATTTCTAGCCCGAATCTTGTAAATTTTTGTAAAAATAGTAAATATAATTAGAAAATTATGAATTTTGTTATTCTGGGATATTTCTGTATGTAGTTTGTAGGAAAAATATTATTTTGATGAAATTATATCTCGTAATATATGGCCCCTAAGAAATCGTGCAAAACCGAGCACATTTCGATTTAGAAATAAATGACCTTAGGAGTGTAGTTTCAAGCCCAAAATTTTTGTGTAGATTACTCAGATGATATAGAACAGTGCTATGAAGCCCTTTTTCAAAAATTAATTTTCGAAATTTTTAGATAATTTTTAGGCTCTAAAAAGAGGCATAAAATGGGTAATTTAGGGTTAATTATGTAATTAAATGATTAATTTCTGATTTAGTGAATAATTACATGTTTTAGGATGTTAAGATCTGATGGAGTATGATACTTATAGCATTTAGGGTGTTAGATGTAATTATTAGGTTAATTATGTAATAAATGAGTAATAGGAAATAAATAGTTAATTTTGTAAATTAGGGAAATTTGGAGTAAAATCTGATTTAGGATGGATTTAGACATTTTGAAATAATAATCGGTGTTTAGAGATGGTAATTAGGGTAATAGAAATATTAGAAATGCATTATGTGCATAATATGCAATAATGCATAATGTGTAATTATTGAAAATATAATAAATAGAAAATATTATAATAAAAATTGATATTTTGAGAATAATAAAAATGCACAATAAATCTGATAGGAAACTTGAATTTATGGAATTATATGAAAAATGTAAAAATTTGTCACATTAGGAGTGAATTCGGTACACTGATATGGATTTAAGTGTACCGAGTAAAATAAACACTGACAAAGGGTAATGATGGTATTTAGGTTATCGGGAAATAATGTGATTAATTTCACATTATGGGTTGAAACTAATTTGTAGGGTTGGAATATAAAACGCTACTTAAAAATCGAACCAAAACCTAATTTAGAAATTGATGCGGAAACCGAGACCGAACCCAAACCTAAACCTAAACCTAGAATAATTATAAAAGACTTAATACCTAGATAATTAGGCATATTAAACCGTAAACAAAACCTAACAATAAGCATTCTCGGATAAAACGAACCTATAACAATTATATGAAATGCTGAAACCACGTTCGTGTTATAGGGATAATCGGCGATGGCCTGAGCAGATCGGACCTCGAGTGAGCGAGCGAGGAGTCGAGGTAAGTTGGGATTAATATGATGCTGTATTTTGGAGGCTTAAGATTATGCTTGGTTGTGCTTGTTAGATAGTTGAATGCGTGCATGTGCTTGATTATGGGTGATGCTATGATTTTGTTTGCTGCTTTAGCACATATTGTATGAATTGTATGTAATGATTGATCACCCTAAATTGGACTTAATCAAATATACGACCAGTAATCATAATCGAACATGCATGGCAACCCGTTAGGGGATTTAGGACTCTCCGGCCAAATACCGACCCCTTCGGAAGGGATAGCGCAGGATTGCAAAATGGTCCCTTCTTCATCCTCAGTCGAACTAAGTGACAGGAGAGGAGGTCGCGGCGGGGATGAAGACAGTGGTTCGAAGGTAGTCGCGGGAGGAGCAAGGTCTCCATTACACAAGCCTGGGTTTGGTCGTGAGCTGTTGCATTAACGGTAACTCCTCAACCCGGATTAGAGCGGGCGCAATTTCTCTAATCTCACGACGGGCCGGATAACGTCGTGCGATGGCATTTGCTTGCACATGCATTGCAACTAATAAATGATTGAAAACCTTGTTGTGTGTATGGTATAGTCTTAAGTCCTCCGTCCTAACTTACTGAGCTGTGGTTGCTCACATCCCTATAGACATCGTGCAGGTGCTGGCTAAGAAGCGGCAACCAATTACTCCGAAGCTAGCAACTGCTGGATCCTGGGGAGTGAGGAAAAACATTGAAGAATAAACACATATTTTAAGGTCTAAGTTTTTATTTTAGAATTATTTTTCATTTCTGAGTGATGTAATAACTAGGGAATATACTATAGAGAAATGTTGTAAACTTTAACTGCAATTATTGAATGATTGAATGATAACATATATATATAATTCCTCACTTTTATAGGTAAACGATTTATTTAAATTACAAATTGTCTACTTCAAAGCGGGTTAGTTGTGGATGCCTTGTGTAGATCAGGTCTAGGATAGCGGTTGTGAGGCCGACTTCTATCTTAGGGTGGTTTACACGGCGGGGCTGTTACGACTCTGCCGCTTCGGGGCGTGACACTGTCCATGGAGGAGATGTGCATGGATGGACTGTTGCACGGAGCTACTGATCGATGAAGTAGTGCATGGGGATTGGATGTGGACTGTATGTGAGTCGTGAATTGTGGCCACGTAGAGCATATGAGTTTGCAACAGTGGGTTGTTCGCGACATGGATGCGTGGAGTAAGGATGATGAAGGTGGATGGTATGTGTTGCTCGTTCAATCCCGTTGGTGGTCACACAATGGGTGTTGGAGAAAAGGGTCGAAGATTTGCAGCAGAATCTGGTGCAGGATCACATTTGCTTGCTCTGTTGCTATGGTTACTGATAACGTCGACAATGAACAATGGATGGATGAAAGATGAAAACAGTGTGTGCGGATTAGGCTGTTGTTGGGTCGTAGTTGGACAGTAGGCGTGCGTTTTATCGAAGAGAGAGAAGCTTGGTTGCTAGACAGCAGGCTTGTGGCAGCAATCGTGGGTGATTGGTGTTGCAAATGTGTGACGAAGTACACTACTGTTTCTGTGGTGATTGTAGCTGGTCGCGGTGGAGTCGTTGTGTTGTGGGTTAACTTGAAGATGTGTGGTTGCGTGGGGCTCTGTGTTGGGGTGTGAGAGAAAAGTTGATGCTGTTCGTGGGAATTTTTATAGTGGATCGCCAGGGAAGATGAAGATAGTAATGTGGGTGCTCAGGCCGATGTTTGGAAAAGATGAGGGAGGGTCGGTGGTTGCTGTTTTTGGGAATGGGCGTTTGCTGTTTCTGTTTTTGTTGGGTTCAATTGCGGTAGGGATGGTGGGTGAAGTAGCCTCCTTTCCTCCTATCTTTATTTTTCCTTTTATAGAGTCCAAATCAAATCTTATCATATCTTATCGTATCTGATTTAACTAGATTCAAATTTTATTCAAATTTGATTCAACTAAACTCATATGATTTAATTAGATATAAAACTGATTTTCGTCTCGCTTCTATAAAGTTAGAAAAATAAAGATATAGGTGCCTATTGAGACTCAAACCTATGACCTCTAACTAAATCCACCACAAATACTCTGTTACTTATCCGTTAGGCCGTTAGCCTGTGCCTCGACATTCATTACAATTAAATTATATTTAAACTATCCGATTCCCCAAACTAAAATTTTTAACTAAACTAAAACTAAAACTAATTATTCCTAATATAAATTACTTCCTAAAAATCTACGAAATTTTTATGATTTTTCCTTTTCTTATTTTTTTTTGGTATTTTCATTATTTGTTAATTTTTATTATTATTATTTTTTATTAATTTTTTTGTTATCTTTGAATTAGGACCATTTTTGTAAAAAATAAAAATTAAAACTATGGAAGGGCAAAAATTAGGTGTCTACATCGGTGAATGGAGCTTACCTAGGTGGTTTTTTGAAGTTGGGGTGGCGGCGATTGGGTATTAGGTAGCTATGGTGGGGGGTTACTGGGAGTTCAAATGGGGTATGGTTCTAGGTTTTAAGGGATGGAGAAGTTAGCCGCGGTGTTGGATTTACATAAGGAAGGGTGGTAATCGTGGTTTGAGCTAAGGTCAAAGGTGGTTAGAGAGAGAGGGTTTGCTTAGGCAAGTGGGTATTGGAGTGAGTTGCAACACATCATGGGTGGTTGTTCTTCTTCAACAATGGTTAAGGAGTGAGAATTCATAGAGAGAGAAAGATGCTAGGCTTAAAGAGAGAGAAAGTTCAAGAAAGCTTGATTTTCGAGTAAGGGATGATGATGGTCTTTTGATCTTTCTCCAGAAACTCTCATTTATATTATTTCAACACAAATTAAGCTCGAAAAGTTTTGAAAATCAAATTAAATTGGTGATTTGCATTGATGAACTTCGACCTACGAAATCACTTTTTTTCAATTTTTAATTTGATTTCAATCTTATAGGAAGATGGATGTGGATGTGATTTGGGATGAAATTAAAGTTAGGCCATGCCTAATACAGGATTCCATTGATTAATTGTATGGAAATAACATGATAATGGCCCTTAAACGTAAGCCACTAAGCTGTTTTATGGAAAGTGTACTAGGAATTGGGTGAGGATAGAGGAGACATAGGCACGCAGTCACGTGTTGCATATGTGCTATGCTTACCCATGTGCACTGTAGAAAAAACAAAAAATGGGCACGTCGTGTACATCCCCTTATAGCCAAATGATTTAGGGCCTTAGGCCTTGTTTCCAAACCCTACAAACTAGGTTTACGGCCTGGTCCAATCCTTCCTTTCTTCTTCTTCTTCTTCTTCTTCTTCTTTTATTTATTATAATAAACAAAGATAAAAATAAAAACAAAATATAAAACATTAAACCTAGTTACAAGCAAAAATACATATTAACTTCCTTGCTTTAGCTTCATCTGAAAAAGAAGCGAAATAACTTAGAAACTTGTTATCAGAAATAGAGTTGTAGCCACAACCAATGTCAGTCATTTCAATCTTTTGTAATAATTAATTAACTATATCACGTGCCTCTAGTAAAATTTATAATGAAAAGTCAAGACATGTAAACTAAGACATAAGTATATTAGAGCATTGATTGAGAATGAGATTACAACCATAACATATGTTAAGAGCAAGTGTAATTTAGTAGATCCATTGACAAAAGCATTGTCGAAAGAGCAAGTTAAGGAGATGTCTGCTAAAATAGGTTTAAAAGCCAAATAGTTTATTGTAGTGGGAACCTTACTTCGTATTAGTAGACCATCATTATAGAAGTTTAAGGGATAATAATAAGTTACAATGAATTGCGAATTTGTAATTTAGAAGATAAAATATTGAAATTTCTTTTAATGGATCAATTTTATATTGGAAATTCAAATTAGTGTCAAATATATTCCACTTAGTTAAATATTGAAATGGTGCTACTTCCAAGCAAGAGTTGATTAGTGTATCTCTTGTAAATATTTAACAAGTCAGGATGAGTGCATGACCATAATAGCATTGTTGGAAAATCCACTTGATTTGTAAGAACAATAGAAAACTATGTGGTTTCTTTGATTGTAACACAATGTATAGGTTCAAGTAAATGAGCCACCTAACATCTTATTATATAGATTTATGATTATGTAAGTTGTTAAGTTGAAGAATTTTATGTCATTTAGATATGAAGAAATGTTTATATAAGGACAAATAATGTGCAAGATTATTATATGGTCATATTTAAGTTAGACTTCATAAT
This sequence comes from Lumnitzera littorea, assembly GCA_024138015.1. Classification (NCBI taxonomy): domain Eukaryota; kingdom Viridiplantae; phylum Streptophyta; class Magnoliopsida; order Myrtales; family Combretaceae; genus Lumnitzera; species Lumnitzera littorea. Next base: position 12,948,268 of record JAMXBB010000009.1, on the reverse strand, counting down.
ATATAAGAGTAGGAGTAAGCAGAAAGTTATATTACCAACGACATGAACATGTTAGTTGGTCATGTCAAGGGAGTGTATGAAGCTCATGACTAGAAAGTGACATAATTAGTAGACATGACCATGTCACTTAGTTATGTCTATTGTACTAATGTAACTCTTTACATTTGATTATGCTCTTACTTAATAAGTACACTGTATCATCTTCCAAAAGTAACATGACTTTGTAATAGACAATTAAGATCAGTTTTTGACTGATCTAAACATAATCTAATGATTAAAAAAACTAAGTAATCTCAATCATAATGCTAGGAATTAGATGATTAGATGTTTAAATATATATTGATATTTTACATACATTTTTGCACAAATTTTTCATTATTTTTTCATAATTTATCATTAAAAACATGTCAACAAACAATCGCAAATTTTCTTCCAAAGTTCTTTAAACTTGTGTAGTCATCAAAAACAAGGATTGCTACTTTGTTCCTTGTTCTTGATACTCACTTGATTTTATCTTGGGAGAGTTTGCACTTATACTTAGCAAACATAGTGTAGGATGTGTATGACTCTTAAGGACAATGTTCTCCATGTGCCTTTGAGTGTTTATAATCTCTAATATTTAATACAAAATTTATAACATCATCAGCATATGGCTGCTTGTTCTTCCTGTTGTAAACTCAAGACTTATGGGCTTTATACCTGATCAAGTATAACATGCTAAGATTTCCTCTCTTTCCTTGAAACTTTTGTTGTTTCAATTAATCTTAATAGACCAAATAGGAAAGGAAACAATTGCAAAAGATGGCTTTTGTTTGATAGAAATCCCTTTAGAAAAGCTTATTTGAAACCAAGCATTGTGAATTGTTAACAACAAATAGTGCTCTTTGATCCTTTCTCTTTAGAAAAGCTTATCTAAAACCAAGCATCGTGAGTTGTTAGCATCAAATAGTGCTCTTTGAGTGATGATTGAATGATACCCTTGAGTATATTTGATGTCGGTTCCTTCTCATGGAACCATGGCAAGCATTGACCCCTCACTTTAATGTTGGAACCTTAATACAATTTCCAAGTAGCAGTTTCTTAGAGTAATATGTAAAGATACTTTCTCTTCTCTTTTCTTTTATTTATTTATTTAGTTTTTCTTTTGATTGGTTAAAATGTGCTATTAGGACCTACAGAATATTAAAAAATTTTAAGGAACTTTTATAAAAATCTTATTGGCAAAATAGAGAAATCCATAATACCATGTCTAATGCAAAGGACGCGTTTTGAGTCTCTAGGTGCTACATTAACATTGTAAGAAGCAATCTTCCTTAAGTCTTTGCAAAAGTCTTGTAACATTTTTTTTTTAAATGCGAATAAACCCTCTACACTTTGACCTTGGTATGGATATACTCAATAAACTTTTAGATGTGGCAAATAGCCCCTTTAACTTTGATAAATTGGAAAATAACACCTTCCCACCTAAACTCTAATCTTGGTGCAAAAATACCTTTTAAACTTATCAAAATATGTTATAACACTATTTAAACTTTAAACTTAGTTCTTTTTTTTTTTTAACTAAAAAATAATTGATTTGCAACATTTAAAAACATAGGGGATACATTTGCACCTAAATCAAAGTTTCGGACGGTTATTTGCAATTTTCCTCCTTTTTTTTAACATTTTTTTTGGTCTAAAACACACTTTAACCAATTGAAGAACAAAAAAAAATGAAAAAGTGCCCCTTTTTAGTTCCATGTCAGATGAACTTTGTTAAAAGAAGGAACCATGTTTATTGCATAAGGAATGCCAACATGGTTCCTTACCTTGGAAAAAATGCCAAGGAACTAGTGATAAACTTAGCTTAAGAAAAAAAGTTTCTTGAAATATTAACATAACTTCTAAAACTTTAAACTAAGTTCTTAGCATTAAATTTGTCTCAATGGGTTCCTTACCTATTTGATTATCTATCCAAATCTATGTCTATGTCCTACTTCCTAACAATATAAGATGTGGAATACCTACCCAAATAAATCTTGGGAATGTAGTTAGGTTGATTGCTTACTTGACTCTCCTTTATAAAAGAAAAATAATGGGATAAAGGTATAAGAAGTGTCTATACTCTATATTACTATTTTTAGTAATTCAATAGCTAAATTTTTATTTTTTGCAATTTAGTACGTCTTTCTTCGATTCTATTTCATTTTAATATCTTGATCAAGGGAAAATTAATGACTGATACAATATTTACATTTTAGTGTTTGTGTTTTATTTTTGATTGCATTTTAGTGTCTATACTTTAATTTTGATATAATGTAATATTTGATCACATATTAATTTGTAAAAAAATAATAATTTCTAACTTTTATTAATTAATAAATTATTTTGAAAAAGATTAAAAAACTATTTATACACCAATAATATCTATAATGCATAACTTTGCATGCAATATCTTGTAAGACATACTTGAATTAAAAATGAGATCCAATACATGTTTCTAACAGGCGAAACGAAGTAAGACTTAAAATGGTCATAACTTGCAAACCACATGTCATTTGGTATTGAAACGTAAATTTTTTGACTCGTTAATAGTATATATCCACATATTGTAACATTTTATTATAAGTTACGAGATTACAACAATTATATGGTTGTAGTTATAGGATATTTGACTTGTAAGTTATGAGATTATAAAATTATAAAATTCAGTATCAATATACCATGAGATGTCATGCCTTGAAGTGATGGAGTTGCAACAGCTCTGCCTTATGAACCATTTTAAAATAGTAGTTGACTACACAACTACTATCATAGACTTAGTTTACATAAGGCGAATCCAACTTAACCACTTTAAAGCATCATATTTTGTATTCACTTTTCATAAACCTAACTCAACAAATTTGTAAAGAAATCTTTCTAAAAGGATTAAGTTTGGTTCATGAAACTTAGATAATATGTCTAAATGTACAAGTATTTAGAAATAATTATATTTGCTTAGAAAAATAACAAGTTCAAGAAGAGAATTGTAAAGGGTCCATAGATTTACAATACAAATATACACTTTAATAGTGGAAAACTAGAGGGCCACTAGAGGAGATCCCAGTAGTTTTTTTAAAAGTTAGCAAAATCAATAATTAGAATAAGAGTTTAGCCAATTCTTCTTAAACCACACTTCCTAACCTCACTTTCTAATCCTTCGAACATTAGCTGGTATGCTTGTAAATCTATCTGGAACTTACAAAATAACTATAGGGGAATGAGCAATAACTTACTTAGTAAGTGAGACAGAGATAGAAATATACATTTAGCACAATACATTAGAGGTTTTCAACTAGGTTAGTTAGATGCACTGCATTTACAAGCATATGCCATCGTACAATGTAATCCAATTTGTCATGGGATTAGAGAAATTGTGCTTGATCTAATCTTGGTTGAGGAGTTTGACACTGTGCACTCACGAATTGAAACTAAACTAGGACATATGTAATAGAGAACACTATTCGTTCAAGACTCCTCTCGAACTACGGCTCTTAACCTTACAACGACCTCCTTTTCTATTATTTAGTTCGACAAAGGGTAAGAAAATGACTATTTCAATTATCCTCATCGAAGAGGTCCGTGTTTAACTCTAGAATCTGAATTGTTACCCTTAATAGGTTGTGATACATATCAGGCTAGAAATTAGGTTGAGTGTAAATTAATTTAGTTTTTGGGGTGATAAACCAATTTAGACAATCTAAACAAAACAGAGTACATAGAATCATCACAACATGGAGCCCAACTCCCATAGCTGTAACATAGCATTATTCAAGCATATACATAGTATATACACAAACAACTACATTACAATCACAAGCCAAAAGCATACCAAAGCATCTAATTAGTTTAAAGCGCTCCAAAATGCTGTGAAGCATTAACGCCACTTACTTGGATATTGATGCTCGCTCTCTTTATATGCCACTCTTATCTTCTTTTATTATCCCTAAAATTTAATGTAACCTCTTTAGTTTCTATCCAAAATATAACATAAGAGTTCATTTTGACATTCAACCATGTTCTTTAATTAAGTTAAGTGAGTTTTCTAAGGTTTCTATTAGGTATTAGTCAAGTAGTGTAGGTTTTTACTAAGGTTTTCACTTGGTATTTTAGCATAGGTTGCTATTAGTAGTTTCTAACCCAGGTTCTAGACCTAGTATTTTGGTGTAGGTTGTTATTAGTAGTTTCTAACTTAGGTTCTAACTCTGGTAAATTCTTAGAGTTTATAAGCAAGTGACTTTCTAACCTTCTCTCTAGCTCCAAGTGATCTAATATTCAGTTTTGCCATCTTTAGACTTCTAATGGCTCTTACATTTTGCTTCTTCCATTAAGCTACTTTTTGACTAAGTTTTTGTCTTAGGTTTTAACCTAATATTATGGTATAGGTTATTGTCCAAGAGGGTTGTGACTTATGTTCTGATTTTGATAAGGATATAAAGCCAAAATATAAACTACTTTCTAACCTAGATCCAATTTTAGTGCATTCAAAATTATTCACACCAAGTTACATTCTAACCTAGTTTCCGACATAGTTTCTGATCTTGTTGCTACCTCTACATTTTGTTACTTCACATATAATCCAACTTACATTGAGTTCCAAAACTTCAACAACTTGCATAAATAATAAGCAATAACTCAACATTACAATTCATATATACACTTCTCGTTACATCTTCCATTTAGTCACATATTCATTTCTGCTTTGATAATTTAAACCCTAAATGACCAAATACTCACTTAAACTTGAAAATCATCATTCCTAGACTTATAATAACTTACTTTTAGTTGCTGCATGTGGTTACTTATGGATTGTAACATGCTGTTGTAGAGAATTTATCAAGTTCCTTGAGTAGAACAACATGTCCAGCACATTATTTTCGTGAAAATGAACTTTTTCCAAAAATCCAATGGTTCTATTTTGAAAATCTAATCAATAAAATCAAAATATAGTGTTTCAAGAGTATACTCATAAAATTTTAGGTTAAAACTACATTAATTGGTTTTTTGAAAACATAATAGAAAATCAGTGTGTAGGATGTTTGTCTTAAAGAACCTATATTATCACTTAAAATTTGAAGATCTAATTTTAAATTTAAGTTCCTCATGCAAAAATATTTGGAAAAACCAAGTTTCAGAATTTTTGAAGGTTGTTTGGTATTTTTCCCAAAATTTAGTTAAAAATTACGCTAGGTGGCAATTCATCGAAACTTAGATCTTTGGCCATTGTAAAGGGGAGAGACTTTGTCTACCAATCTTAGTGCATGCCACTCTTATAGGTAATGGCCTCATCTCACTTCTAAGTGATCGTTTTTCGTGGGAACTCTCAAAACCCTTATTTCGTGCACTAATTTTCTTAATTTTTGTTTCTTTACTTTCTCTCTCTATTTTTCTTGCTTCAACATTTTTCCTAATCTTACAATTGACTATACTTTTTCTAGGAAGTAAATGGAAGTTTTATATCATAATGTGAAAGTGGTTTGATTTTATTTTCCTCTCAATGTGTGTATTATCCTATTTTAGGTGTCCGAATGAGGGTATTTCTATAATCATTTGTATCCTAGATGCTTGCCATGCCAAAGATAAGTTGTCTCTTAGTTGTCCCCCATTTTTTTTTTTGTTATTTTACCACATTTTATTTATTTATTTAATGAATTTTACTCAATTTTCGAGTATTTTCAATAATGATGGGTACATATACTTACAAATTAATTATACCTGGTGTGTATAAATTTCTTTTATATATTATTTTAAGTATATTATTCATTATATTACCACTATAATTTATCTTTAAGTGTTTGCTAATTTTTGAAACTTAATGTGTTATCGATGGTTATATAATAATATTCTAAATTTTTTATTATTTTAACTATATTTATATTATTTTATTATTTTTTGAATTCCGAGCCTATGGGAATTACTCAACTAATGTCACTAAGTCTCTCGTAACTTTTCAACCTAATCGGGTTATCTTCCTAAATATCCAAAATTGATTATTGTACCTAATCGTACAAGTAGGGGGCTGACATTAGATTTATAACAAAGTATTATTATATAGAGGTGTATTATTTTGTAAGTTTGAAAATTCATGTTTTTGGTCACTTGATTTATAAGTTATGACTATTTTAAAATTTTACATAATTCGTATATATAAAACATAACAAATCTTATTTTCAAATAAAATTAGAATTCAAGATTTCAACAATAAAAGACTTGCTAAAATTAGACATCACATGTAAAATTATGCATCATTGAAATTATTGGATATAAACAATTTTTTAATTTATACTAATTTATAAAATTCAAAAATTAATTTTAAAAATATTAACACGTGAACATATATTATAATGCATCAAAATTAAAGTATAAATATTGGAATGCAATCATAACTAAAGTATAAATATTAAAATGTAGAAAAGTACAATGGTTGTTAATTTTAGTGTTAACGGGGACACTAAATTGAAACGGGGATGCAACTAGGCAGGTTATTATGGGTTAGGTCTTTAGACATGATTAAGAACTCTATAGAATTTAACATCGAATTTTGGGATTACCAAAAAACCTGATGTGAAACTTGATTTGATAAGAAATAATAAATTATTTCATTCACTTTATTTTATGTTTTATTAATAAGAAGATTAATAAGCATTTGCTAATGAAAATCTTTTAAGAATATACTAAAAATAGCTTAAAATATCAAAACTAAAATAAAATATTTTATGCAATCAAGGTACAATGGTTTGATATTGGGTTCATAATGACTTTAAGCGTGGACTTTAATAATAAGAGGAGAAACCTTATAGGGTTTTGAAAAACCCGAAACCTTATAGAGGTTGGTTTTGATAATAAGAGTAAAAATCCTATAGGAACGAGGTTGGGTTTTATAAAACTAATCTTGAAGCTATCCTGGTAAAAGCATTAAGTTACAAAAAATAAATATTCAGTTTATAAATATCCAAAAAGTAAAAGTATACAAGCTTTTATTGCCTTTAATATCCAAAAATAACAAAGAGAGAGATAAATTACAACTATTACAATAAGTAAAACTGTCGCATTTTTCAACAATTTATTGCAACTTTAGGATTGTTTGAATTATTGAGGCTGTCACTCTGACGAAGATTGTTAGACTACAATGAATTTTATAATTACATGCACAACATTTTTGGATGGATTTCATCGTCAAACAGATTTCAATAATTCGGTTATGTATTCGATTTTTCATTTGTCTGTGATATTCAAGGATAAAGGAACAAATAAAATAAACGGTGAAGGTGGGTTCTAGGGATACCTTTAGAAGCACACTACTACTTCTTGAATAAACGGTTGAGGATTATATTGAATACGAGTCGGATGAGCCTAATTATGGACAAATGGTGGTAAAACCATTGAGGATTACAGAACAACCCTTCTCTTAGTTTCTTGATTAGCTAATTAAGATCCGATTTGTTTTAAGATTCCTCTTTTTTTTTTTTTTTCCTCCTCTCATAACCCAACATAAAATATATGCTTAAATTTAAAATAAAAGGAAGAAAAGCCCATTTTTCAGAAAATTTTCAAAATTTTGGATTCATACGTGTCTACTAAAAACTAATTTCCAGGAAATTAACCAAATTGTCGGGCTGAAGAAATTTCCTTTTCCTTTTTATAGCTCATTCAATATAAACCACTCGATCAGGAATCAAAGGAGTTTAACTTAAAACATAACTTTTAGAAAAATCCTACTGAGAATCGCCACATTTGGATAAAGAAAGGCTTAAAATTCAAATAGGTGGATCGACTTTAACACCACAGCTGGTTTGTAATTGTTGCAATGAATAAAATCGAGCAATGCATTCCAAGGAGTTCCTTATCCACTTTATTAACATATATATGACATTAAGCGGATAGATGTGGAAGATACATGGACACAAATACAGGGGATAAATGATACAGATACATCTATACATATGCTTCTGTTTATTATTATATATTCATGTATATACATGATATAATATGAGTTTAAGACTCTTTTATCAGTTGGGTATGGCGCTGGTTTCACCCCATCCTACCCTCAGGAGTCCATAGCGTTTGCAAGCTCCACAGGAGTTTAATCTGAAACAGGCTGTAAAAGAAGAAGAATATAAACATCGTAGTTATCATGTGAAAATGTTAGATCCAGACGGTAAGATGATATATGGGAGGGGATTGTGAAATTTAGTTGCAGAAAAATTAACAAGTAAAGATCCTGATTTTTCACCTGCACGGTTTTGATTATGATCTTCTTCTGATCTTTATTTCTTACTTGCTCTTCCATTTTTTTGCAAAAGCATTTTTTCATACGGATCAGCTGGAGAAGTACTGGCGTCTTAGCTCCTACATTCTCAAGATTAATGTCTGTCATGTTGTGACATTTTCTAAGTTCAACGGTCTTGATTTTGGGCAATTCGTCTTCTAGTTCTATCGTCTTAAGATTCTCCAAATTCCACAGCCCTAGAACTAGAAGATTTTTGAGAAGGCCGCTGGGGAGTTTCAATGTATCTCCAGGAAAAGAGTCCGCTAGAAGTTTCAGGACTTTAAGGTTTGTGAAGTTCCCTAGTTGGACTATATGATCATTGGTCATCTTCGATCCAGACAAGGTGAGGTTAATGAGATTCTGGGGGATCAGATTTCTCAAAGACTCTTTGAATTGACCAAGAAGGTATAGCTTGGAAAGGCTACGGTGTTGTGCTAGGGAGAGCGTTGAAGGCAATACTGAAGGTTCAATTGACTTGATAATTCCAAGCTTCAAGGACTGAAGATTCGTTAGGCTGGAAACCCAATCACCTATTGCATTTTGATTTCCTTTGTCAAATTGGAACATGATCCCCAGTTTAGTCAGCTTCTTTATGTTGCTCAAACCCACTAGGGTTTGGGTTTGGTTATGTGTATCGATGCGGATACTATCTACAATTGCCCCACTCAATGTATGAAGGTTTGTCAACGGCAGTTTGCTAGTTACAAAAGAAGGAGAGAAGGTTGATTTATCAATATGACAATAGCTATTAAGATAGAAGTGCCGGAGATTTCTCGATTTCTTCCAAAACGACTTAGGTAATTCTGTTATGTTGGTATGCTTCAAATCCGAAGTCTCTAGGTATGGCAAATCGGCAACCGATTTTGGCAGTGAACCTAGTGCGGTTGATCTCAAGCCTAAGTACTTGAGGAGCACTAGTTTTCCTAGCACTTTATCAAGGTTAGGCTTGTACACACCCTCCAGATCAAGCACAGTTAGTAAATTAGAGCCCTTACTAGACACAGTGTTGAGAAATTTGCTTACAGCTTGGGTGAGCACGCCCTCTCTCGAATTGAAGGACAGAAAAGATCGAAGGCCATTGATCTTGTTAGCATCAACAGATAAGTCCTCAATGTCTGAATGTTCTGCGAGCCATCGGATTCTAGGTGCAGCCCGTTGTTGTTGGTGCTGATCCTTAGCCTGGTCTCCTCCCTCTGTTTTCTTCTGAGGACGAATGTAAAGGAGTTCAGTGCCAATTGCTCCTGAACAAAATAAATCATAGAGATCAGGGGCCACACGAACTCTACTAGGACAACCATCTTCCTTCCATTGAATAACCTCAATGAAGTTTCGAATCACCAACTCCTTAAGGTAGTCCATCCCCAAATCTTCAGGCTCCATGTTGGCATCTTGTGGCACGACTAGAAGTCCCTCAGAAAGCCATAACCGCAGTAGCCTTCGCACTGGGAATCCATAAGATTTAGGAAAAAGGGTCATGTAGAGGAAACATGGCTTCACTTGTGGACTCATATAGTTATAGCAATATGTGAAAAGCCGATTAAGATCCTCTGTGTCGGGTATCTTCTCGAGGATCTTTCTAAAATTAAAATCAGAGGACTTTGCAATTGCTCCACTCAATAAATCGACCCTTAGTTGTGTAGCAACCGCTCCACTCAATAAATCAACCCTCAGCAGTGAGCCACGACATTTCTTAATAAAATCTTCCTCCATGTCTTTCCACATAACGTCGTTTAATAATTCACCAGCTTTGATCAACTTATCACTTAGGAGACTTTTGATCTCCTCCTTTTTTAATCGTTCGAGCACAATTGGGTGAGGATCTAACATGTATGCCATATTCTTGTCTTGGGTGGTGATTAGAACTGCCAACAGAAATGGTATATAGAAGAATATTTAGCACCTCCGCTAATAAAGCCAGAGGCCAGTCATTGACATCATCCAACACAATGAGATATTTCTTTTCAGAGAGTGCTTGGTAAAGGCTTACTGCAAGATTCATGGACGGCTGTTGCACATTGGGCATCAAAGACGACTTACCTGAAACTTGTTCCAGTATACTGCATACAACTTTATGACTCGCATCAATCCTAGAGGCATCGACCCAAGCACAACATTCAAACTCACCATGCAGTTGGGTGAAGACTTTTCTTGCTAAAGGTGTCTTGCCAAACCCGTGCTCACCGACGATCACTATGCCATAATTTGCTTCCGATGACATACGCTTTCTAAGCTCATCCAGTTCCTCTTTGCGAGCTGCCATACTGTCTCCCAAAATGTCGAGAGAATACAACTTGTCCCACATTTTGGGATCATATCTTCGAGGGGCTTTTGCTTTGGCAGATTCCAAACCCTGCGGTTTGTGGTTTTCGGATATCCGTTGAGCTTGCTTGAAGCTCGTTATTTGTCTCTTGAACTCCAACAGACCTTTACGCAGCAAGCACAATGCCCATAAGATTAGAAACACGTTAGGAAGACTGATCCCGATAGTTTGAGCAACATTGGCTTGATCTTCTATGGCGATTTTGGATCGGAATATGTCGATGCCATCTTCCATTTTGTAGATAGCGATCAAGAGCCTGGATTTCCATTCACTTTCGCTTCCTTCAGGATGCTTTGTCCAGAAATCATAGACTGGATCCAGACTCTCCGCTGTATCCTTTATTTGCTTTTCTAGAAAAGTGCCAGTAATTGATTTGCAATCAAGTAATTTCAGTAGCTTTTGTTGTACCATGATTATAGCTGCATCAATAGCTATTGCGTTCTGCAATATTTTGTCGCCTAGCGACACAGCCGCTTTTTTAACCTTGGCTGATTCTTTGTCAACCATGGCATCCGCATCCATGAATCTCTCTCTCCCACTCATATTTCTCTATTTAGGGTGGCTGTAAGTGTCTAAGGTATTTATGCAACCAAAGGAGTAGTACTAAGGATGTTTGGATGGTTATCAAGAGGGGAAATGGGGTTGTGTCTTCGTGGCTCTCATGCCTGCCATCATTTATAACCTAAGCAGTAAGAATCTATTGTATGTGGGTTCCTTGTCTAGGTCTAGCTCAGAGTCTTGCATCAGCAGCAAAGTTAGGGCTCCTTAACTTGGCACCCATAAAAAGGACAAGAAGCCAAATGATCCCTAAGTTATCTTGTATGCTATTAATAATTAATGCCTTTTTTTTTATGATTGAGGAAAGTTGAAACATTCACTTAAGGAGAAGGTAAAGAATGTTCCTTGATCTTATCAAAAACAAGAAAAGGCCAATGTTCTTTCCCTCGTTTGTGCTCTAACTATATTCTTTGACGATCTTTTTGCTGTTTTCTGATTTCGTATGGTTTGCTCTGGATTTTGATACATATGCTTCCACAACTATTTGTACCAAATTATAGGAAACTTGAAATTATACCAATACCATATATTTCTTAGAGATTATATATGATAACACTCCTTGAAGTATTGATATCGCTACATTCTTCCTTTAATATGGTATCAAGTGGTACTTTTGTATTGGTATAAACTTTTTGGATAAAAGAAGTTTATTTTGTAGTTGTTAATATATATACATATATATATGTATTTATATATATATTTTCAAGTCAGTTTATCATTTGAATTGATTCGTGCTATTTATTGAAATATCAAAACTGGTTAAGTAAAAGCACAATGAATTGATTCATATTATTTACTAAAGTATCAAAGACAATTAAATAAAAACTCAATAAGATGGTGACTTGGCTTCAAGAAATATCAACTTTATATGTAATGAAAATTGTGAGAATGAAATTTAAAGTGAAAAGAAATATAGAAGTCCCTTACACAACATTACCATCTGTGCAATAAATCCAATAATTGATAAATTTGAATTCTTGACAACAATAACTAAATATATTTGTTGCATATCTATTAGTTGTTAAGAAAGTGGAAGGGATTGTTAGGATTTATGAAGTATTTTAAAAATATTTTTGTGTAAAAAGAAAAATTTATTTAAAACTCGGAATGAGTTATCATAAGCCACCACTTATAAAATTTGATATAGTTGCCAATGGGTACCACCATTCAAATTTGGATTTTAAGAAGTATAAGACAATTTTGTAAACTAATACAATGAAACACTTCTTTGATTGAGGTCTATGTAGCATTCAGTAACTTTTTGATGCTAGAAAATTGGTGCATGCCTCACACAAGGAATCACCAAAAGTTGACAATAGATTGGCTCATGAGAGCACTATTATTATTATGTGTTTTCTTGGTGGTTATTAAGCATTGGCAATTAAGCATCAAGTTAGGTTGTTAATACTATACCTGTAAATAGGTACATGTGGTTAAAATGAGGTGCCTTATGTTATTAAATACAGTTTGATAATTGAAGTATAGATGATATAAATCTACATTTTAGTCTTACACATAATCTATATACTATAAGTTTACAGACTGTTATGGATGTGTTGCTTGTAGTCATCACATGTACATTCATATTATGTGTAAATAAATTTTATTACATGCTGAATTATGGTTGATTATTTGCTTGAAAAGTTGTGGCAAGAAAAATACTCGTTGAGCATGGGTTTTGCTCACCTCCAACTAGTGTTTCTTGTAAGTCTTGAAAAGTTTAGGAAGTGTTAGGATCCTATATATAAGACCATGCACATTGGTGGCAATTGTAAAAGTTCTTTTAAACTACCACATTAGCTTTTGAACAAACTTTCTCCTTTAAAGAACTTTACACTTTATCCGTGTTTCTTTCAATGAAGTTTCTTTATATTTTTTTTAAAGTTTTATGTGCCTCGTACTATTATTACTTTTAAAATCAATACTTTTAACATTTTGTAAAGACAAATTAAGTATTGATTTATATAATATCGTACAATAATACTATTAGATATAGAAAAAAATTATTTTGAAATTTTTTGAAACATGAATTATCGTATGAAAAATCGTAATTAATTAATTTTAAATTTATTTGATCCAAATAGCTATTTATCAATTATTGAAATAAAATATTATATGTGGGCTGGGAATGTTCTCAATCAGAGAAACATGTCCCAGCCAAGAGGCATACCACGCAGGCATGCGAGGCATACTATGCATGCATGCGACACTGGCGAAGGAACTCAGGCGCTTGGCTTCGAGCATTAGGATGTAGGAAGAACTCCATTGTTGTACATGCTCTACGACCATCCCATCCCTTAGGAATCCGTTTCAAATTTCAATGTGCCACGTAAGTATATTAGGAAACTCATGTTTTCAAGAAACTCATCACTTTATCTCTAAATTTGTTTATAAAAGTTTTTAAATAATTTTTTAAATTTTTTGTGGGTCCCGATATTATACTTCTAACCAATCAAATTATAAAAAAATAAAATAAATATTGTTGTCTTCATTACTTTGAGAAGTAGCGTCTCCTGATCAAGTAACGCTGCAGAATGCATAAGGAACGAGCTTGACATTGGGATACTCAACGAGATCCCTACGTTGTGGATGGTCTAAGAGAGCTACCTTTTCTTTACTGGTAGAAGTAAATTTACTGTCATACTTTTGACCTAGAAAAGAATTCAAAACCCCTAATCTAATTTTAATAATGAATTCTCATTCTCTATGGTCTTGAAAAGTTGTTAGACATTAGAATTCATAGTTATATCATGCAATTATATTTATTATGAATTAGATATAATGGCTAGATAATTGGATAGGGTTTTGCGTTTTTGAATTATTAAAATTAGATAATGGTGATTATGAATTATATAATGGCTAGATAATTATATTTATTGTGAATTAGATATAAGGGCTAGATAATAGAAGTAAATCTACTCTTATACTTTTGACCTAGAAAAGAATTCAAAACCCCTAATCTAATTTTAATAATGGATTCTCATTCTCTATGGTCTTGAAAAGCTGTTCAACGTTATAATTCATAGTTTTTTTTTTTAATATTGTGCAATTATATTTATTATAAATTAGATATAACGGTTAGATAATTGGATAGGATCTTGCGTCGTTAACTCACAAGATGATTATTACAATACAGGCAGTTACTTGACATGATGGTTTTACAGTATCTTTTTTCCAAACCCCTTATAAGGTCATTGAGGATGGGTTTCGTCAACAATCCAAATGATATAAACACACTTCTATTGCAACATTCATTTGACCTTTGCAGGTAGGTTAATGAGAAGCTTGCATGGTAATTGTGCTCTAAGTTCGAATTTTTTGGTGGAAATGTCAAGATATAATCCAAGTTCTGACACTAGGTGAGAAGAGGAGGAGGAAGAGTTATATGTTTTCCCTTTTTTATTTTATTATATTATTTGTTTTACTTTATGTAATTGTAGATCTATCAAAAGTTGATACATATTAAGAAAGGGCAAAAAATTTTAACTACCTGTATGGATTAATTAGAAGTTAATATATAACAAGAAAGAATATAAAATTAATAGAGTTAATGAGATCCACTTTTATAAAAATTTTAAAACATGGAGTATTTAAATAAAAAATGTCAAGAATTAAATGAGTAGCATAAGTAAATGTTAAATACTAATGGCATGTTTGGTTTACATAATGAATAAGTTTAAAATAGAATTGAAATTCTCATACATGAAATATAGTAATAGTTACTCCTTATAATTATTTTTAGATATCATGAATGAATTTAAAATAATGTTATAAATAAATAGCTAAATTACATTGATTGCCTTTATACTCTCTAAATGATACGAACACCTCACTTTTTCCAAAATACAACACTTACCTCCTTGCTATTGCTAACTTAGATGCTAAAGTGGCACAATAAACATTGTTAAGTCATGCTATGCTATGTAGTCATAATTCATGATTTTATTTATATAGTACAATTATATACATATATATTGATTAGCTAAAATAATAAAAAAAATAAAATAAATGTAGAAAATTTTTAAAAAAGGAAGAAGATGTTGATTTTTTAAAAGAATACACAAACTTCTAATTTATATTATATATATGCACATACATCATTCTGCCTAATGCTATCGTGTGATTCATTTTTAGGAATCTTTTTAGCGTTTCAGTTTTTGGCTTTATGAGTATGCTTCTTGGCCTTATGGTTCTTTTTTAATGATCCAACTACAACTTCTACTTGCTTTTTCAGAATATCCCCATCGACTAGCTCATTTTCACCTTAAGACTCATCAAAGTCTTCATCTTGCTCTCCATCCTTGCTCTTAGACATAATGTAGTTAACATTGCAGATAACAACTGTCTTAGAATGTTTTTTTGTAATGCCTTAGAACTTAGGAGCACCATAACTCGTTACATGTCTGTAGTTTTATCTTGACACGTTTAGACTCTAAAATTATCTATAACCTCCAAAATCATTTTTAGTAACTGCCATTAGTATAACAAAACAAATTTCCATAATTTAGACAATCTATAACAACCTAAACAACACATAGATGAGTCATCTCTATAAATATCACATCCTAAAAACAATATTCTCATCTTATATAAAAATAGAGCCTCTACATACTATCATTTAGCTCCACTAATCATCCATAAGTCACCAATACAGAATTGTAGATGCCTCTAAAACCTGACCTGCTATTAGAAGTCCTAATCATAATGTAAGTAACAACTTCACCATAAAACCTGTAGCTATAAAAATAAAAGAATGAGCTAGAGCTTAGTACGTAATGCATAAGCACACATAGATGCTAAGCCAAGTCATACATAAGTGTATAATGCAATTGCATTATGTATAAAGTAAATAGGAAATTAGTTATCAATAATTTAAGCCAGCAACCAACAAAGGAGTACTCATAACCTTGCCACAACCTAATCTTGGTTCACGTAGATAGGTAAATATAAATATGCGTTTTCCTTTAAGTCCCTTTCACTTGAGTCCAGAGTCTAGAGACCATAAATCAAAGAATTCTAATTGCATCGTCCCATATGAAAATTCATTAGGGAATCCTCACTTATGATCAATAGTTGCTCCTTTAAAGATCTATTACTGTAAGCCTATAAAGTGAGTGGGTTAAGCATATCTAGCAACCAAGATCGATTAGGCCTATTATAAGTTAGTCTGATTTTCATATTAAGATCGAGGGAGCACAAAAAAATAAGCAAACACCACTTACTTGAGTCATTGAACAAATTAACAAGTTCGAAAGAGAATCCAAATAGTAAGATAACCAAGTACTTGACTAAGGAAGTAACAAGTTTAACTTAGTTCCTTTAGATTCATCCCCAACATTATAGCTATAGACCTTCCCTTTTTGGAGTAACAAAGTTAGGTAAAAGCATAGCCAAAGGGGTAAAGATTAGAAGAACCTAGCAAAAGGAAAGGGGTCTTGAACAAGGAAAGCGTTTAGATGCTATAGAAGCTAGCATCCGAATGCTACAAAAAAAAAAAAAAAAAGCAATATAGAGAGTAGGCGTTTGGATGTTACCTCCCCAATATTCTGGACATTTAGATTCTAGTAGTTGTTCTACAAAATTGTAAAATAGCTCAATACGACTCTAACCTTACACTTCTTCAAATCCTAACCCCACTTCAATATGACTGTAACACTTCACAAAACACGAATTCAAACATGATCTTTAGTAATTCGTAACTTAATAGGAATCAACTCCCTAGACTAGTCATGTGCAGTCGAACTACAGGACTTCAAGGACTTACATGAAGGATACTAGCTCAAAGCCTTATCTAGGATGAGGATTCTTATTTCAATCTCCCTCTTTCACACTATTACTAACCTGAACATCAAGCTCTTATGTACGCCAACATAGTTTCCAAACTTGCCGAGCAACCATGCCTATCACCAAGCTTTCAACAAGACCTAGAAAACATCTAAATAGACCAACCTTAAACTTCTGTTCGAGCTGAGCACTCGAGCCGACCAGCCTCTGACCCTAGTATGAGCCGAGCTATGAGATACCTGACCTAAAGGGATCTAGACATCCTTGAATGATCGAGCTCTGACCTAAAATAGATTAGGTTAACTCTAATTGCAAAATTTTCTTCACCTTGTTTAAATTGCATCATACTCTAAATCACTAACTGCTATGCGACATGTATCTTTTGACACAACATTCCAAAAAGATTTTCGTACCCTCCGTGTAGAATGTTCTTTATCCTTTTTACCCTTTTTAGTATATTTCATGTATTGCAATTTGCAAATTACCCTTTTTGTCTTTTCCATATATGCTTGTGACTCTAGTGGAGTTAGTATATAAACCCTCCATTTGTTGTATGCAGACAACACATTATCACATTATTAAATTAATACAAGTTTTCTTCATGAGCAACCCTAGTGTTCTCATTTATTCTTTAACTCTTATCTATTTCTTTTAGCAAAAAGTAGTGACGAGTGACTTTATAGTTCTGATCGATGAATCATATTCGGTGAATTGTAGATTAACTAGGATCGATTTATGTATCATATCCAATTGGTAGCTGCTTGTATTTTGCTAGTCTTCTTTATTTGTTTTTGGCTCTCTTTTCATTATGGTGCTCTTCCATGTGTTCAACCCCAAAGACACATTAGCTTCGTTGGTATTGGAGTATGGTTTTGAGAGAAAGTATATGAAGTTACAATGAAGTTTTGGTTTGTTTTTATTGTTAGTGGCTGCTGTGTTCCTTCTATAGTTGCTTCAGTGTGTTTGTGTGTAGTTTGGAGTTGTGAGCTGTGAAGTAGAGGCTCTTGTGTTAGTAAGTATAGTTCATGTCGTTACTTTGTTATACTCTATTTTTCATTGCGAAAATAGAGCAAGTGCATTTCTATTGAAGTTTAAGTGGGTGTTAGGTATTGAAGCTATTAAGAGTGTGTTAGTAGTAGTTTTGAGTAGTAATGTAGAAGTATTTTTCATATATTATGTTGTTAATCTATTGTAGAAGAACTATACAATGTCAGATTTGAGTGTTTAATGTGTTATTGGTAACAAAGGTAATGGTGCTTAAGCTGGTCATGGTCATAATGGTAGTAACACTTTTAGGTTAGTGGATGATAAGCTTAATAGACTCACTAATTTGTTGAGTGTTTGCTCAATGCGATGCAAGTTAATAGACAACAACCTCAGGGTGTGCCACATCATAACTTACCTAAGAATGTTCTAGAGAGACACTATCGCTAAGGTGGCCAAACTAATTGCCCAGTTTAACCCCATCAAGCTAGAGGAGTTGCAGATTGAATTGCTAGATGAAGGTTCGAGTTGGAGGAGATAGAAGAGGATGTTGATGAGGAAGATGTGGAGACTAATGGAGAGGAAGAAGAAGGGGCTAGGTACTACCAAGTGTGAAAGCAAGGATGCTAAGCTGGGTCCAAATCCCACCCTTTCGTGAAATTAGAGATGCAAATGAATATTTGGAGTAGGAAGACAAGATAGAGAAAGTGTTTAACTGATATGAGTATATTGATGTCATTAAAGTGAGACTTGCTACACTTGAATTTTCTAGATATCTTACTATGTAGTGGAAGAATTTGAATGCAGCTAGAGGAAGTGATGGAAGATGAGGTGTACAGACTTAGGAAGAGATAAAGAGGTTGCTGAGAGGAAGATTTGTGCTCGAAACTTACTTGTAAGACACGTTTGCTAAGTTGCAAAAACTTCTCCAAGGAGGTCGATCTATAGATGACTATGTGAGAGAATTTTATTCATTGATGATTTGAGTAGATGTAGATGTACTCAAAGCTCACAATGTGTCAAGGTTCATTTTTGGACTTATATATGAGGTTTGTAACGTTGTAGAAGTACAGAAGTTCTATACATTGGAAGAGGCCATTAATGATGTGGATTAAGGCTAAGGACAGACAAGGTTGGTTGTAGGGATGGGTCTAAGTTTACTGAGAGCTTAAAGATGGTGATGGGATCATATGGAAACAGAAAAAAGTAAAGTAAGCAAACCCATGAATAGCTTTAAGGATATGATGCACTAAGGAACTTCTGAAGGTTTAGTTTGGCCAGTGCATTAGGTCGATAGATTGCAATAGTTCGAACTCCTTAGTGGTAAGCTTTAAGGAAAGAATTTACTTGGCCATACTTTCTAGCCCTTAGGCTTGGGTACGGGTTAACAGTTTGGTCGCCTGATTGTTATCAATTAAGGTAGCTTAAAGGGTCAAAAAGTAGAGGAAAAATGCCTTAAGCCAACTTGGGTCGATATTTCTTGAGCCCTTATTGCATGCCAACCTATTCATCCCAAGTTGATGAAAGACATGGCTAACCTGACCATAGCCAAGCAAGTTAACTAAGTCGAACTAAAGATAAACTGAACCCAATGACATATGAGAAGGGATAGACCTTTGGATGGAAGACTAGCGAGGTGAAGTGTTTTAAATACTTAGGCTTTGGATACATAACTATTGAGTATCCAAACTGATGTGCTATGGTACTCTGAGGATATGTAGTGGATAACATTGATGAGAGTGAGTTAGAGGAGGAGAAGAATACTAGAAGGGTTGAAGTCGAGGAGGAAGAGGAGCGCTGTATTTGTGCCGACTAAGGAGATGTACTGACCTTAGTACTAAGATGAATGTTGAGCTTCCTACTGAACTCCAAAGAAGACTAGAGAGACAATTTGTTCCATACAAAGTATACCATCAAGGGACAATTGTGCACCATTATTGTGGATGGAGGAAGTTGTACCAATGTTATTGCATAGTCCTTTGTACAGTGGTTAGGATCACCGACCTCTAAGTATCGCCAACCTTATAAGCTGCATTGGCTCTACGATGAAGGTGCTATGTCCATTATAGAGCAAGTAACCATGCCATTTGGTGTTAGGAATATGTACAGGGATGAAGTGTTATGTGATGTTATCCCTATGGAAGCTTCACATCTACTGCTTAGAAGACCATGGTGGGAAGAAGATTGTGTTGCAACCGATGGCATTAGCTGAAGTAAACGATACCTATAACTAGCTCATATGAGTTGGTAAAAAGAAAGCCCTAATGATGAGTCGAAGAGAGCTTCAAGCTGCTAGGAAGGCTGATAAGCCTATGTTTTTGTTGATTAAGAGACTATTGGAGATGAGAGATGTGGAAGAAGTACCTAAAGAGATTCGACAATTGATTGATGAGTTTTCAGACTTATTTCCTAAATAGTTACCTAAAAGACTACCTCCTGTCTAAGGCATAGAACATTATATTGATCTACAATCAAGTGCAGCTCTACCGAGATGACCTACTTATAGAATGAACCTTGAGTAGGCTATTGAGTTGAAGAGACAAGTGGATGAGCTCATAGAGAGAGGTAATGTAAGGAAGAGCATGAGTTCTTGTGTTATACTAGTTTTGTTTGTCCCAAAGAAGGATGGCTCGTGACACATGTACATAAAAAATAGAGCTGTATAGATATCCAATCTTGAGCTCAATGACATGTTAGATGAGCTTCATG
Source organism: Lumnitzera littorea (assembly GCA_024138015.1). Taxonomy (NCBI): domain Eukaryota; kingdom Viridiplantae; phylum Streptophyta; class Magnoliopsida; order Myrtales; family Combretaceae; genus Lumnitzera; species Lumnitzera littorea. The sequence goes on along the minus strand of JAMXBB010000009.1, from coordinate 12,927,626 downwards.
GTGCCAAGGTATTTTCAAAGATTGATTTGCAAAGTAGCTACCACCAAATTCGCATGAGATGAGATGATGAATGGAAGACTGCTTTTAAGATGAGGTATGGTCTTTACGAATGGCTGATCATGCCATTCAGACTTACAAATGCACTGAACACATTTATACAGTTGATGAACAAAGTGATGTGCTCTCTGATCAGAAGATGTGTGGTTGTGTACTTTGATGACATATTGGTATCTAGTACCAACTTGAAAGACAACATTCAACATCTTCAAGTTGTTTATGATATTTTATGAGTCGAGAAGTTATATGGGAACTTGAAAAAGTGTATGTTCTGCTAAAGTGAAGTAGTTTTTCTTAGGTATGCAGTATTAGGGGAAGGGATTAGAATTGATGAGGAAAAGGTCTGATCTATCTTGGAGAGGCCAGTACGGAGGAATGTCACTGAAGTCCGAATTTTTCATGGCCTTGCTTCCTTCTATAAAAGATTCATTAAAAACTTCGATACAATTGCAGCCCCTTTGATCGAGCTAACTAAGAAGAGTGAAGGATTCTGGTGGAATGACTGAGCTTAATAAAGCTTTAAGGAAATCAAAGAGAAGCTCACTACTGCCTTTGTTTTGGCCCTACTAGACTTTGATAACCAATTTGAACTAGAATTTGATACATCAAGTATTGGAATTGGTGTCGTCCTGATACATGAATGACAATTGGTTGCCTACAATAATGAAATACTCAGTGATGCTGCCTTAAACTATTTTGTGTACGAGAAAGAGTTATACTCACTTTTCTAAGCCTTTACTATATGGCAATACTATTTGTTATCATGAGAGTTTGTAATTTACATTAACCATGAGTCATTAAAGCACCTCAGAAGTTAGAACAAACTCTCAAAGAGGTAAGCCAAGTGGCTAGAGTTCATGGAAGGTTAGTCATATGTGATCTGATACAAGAAAGGAAGTACCAATGTATTATCATGTTGGCCAAACCTACTAATCACCTTATAGATGAAATTACTAGGATTTTCACTTATCATTAAGTCGTATGGACGTGACTCCTATTTTGGTTCTATTGTAGAGTAGTGTAGAAAAGGAGTTGTTGTTAAAGGATATTACCTCAAAGATGGCTATCTATTCAAAGAAAGGAGGTTGTACATACTAAGCTGTTCTACATCTGAGCTTTAGCTAGGGAAGCTCATAGTAGTGGATTATCTGGTCATTCTGGAGATACTAAGATGACAAACTTGTTGAAAGAAAATTTTTACTGGCATGATTTAGCTAAGGTTGTCCATAAGGTAGTTAGTAGTTGCAAAGTGTGCAAGAGGGCTAAGGGAAAGAGAGAGCCTTATGGAGAGTATGTACCTCTACCAACACTGACCTTACCTTAAGCTGACTTTAGCATAGACTTTGTCCTAGGGTTACCTCGGACATCTAAAGGAAAATATTCAATTTTTGTTATAGTGGACCATTTCACCAAAATGACACACTTCATCCTGTTCCATCGAACTAATGATGCTTTATGTGTTGCTGATTTATTTTTATAGGAAGTCATCCAACTACATGGAGTACCAAAAACTATTGTTTTAAATAGCAATACTAAATTCTTGAGATATTTTTAGAAGACTCTTTGGAGAAGACTTAGGACTAAACTTGTGTTTAGCATCAGTAGCCACCCTCAAATTGATAGCCAGATTGAAGTAATGAATGTGACACTAGGCAAATTACTTAGAGCTGTCATGGAAAAGAACTTAAAAGATTGGGATCTATGTTCACCAATTGTAGAATTACATATAATCGAACTATCCACAACACCACTAAGAAGACTCCATTTGAGGTTGTCTATGGCTTCAATCTTACTATTCTACTAGATTTGATTAGTCCCCTTACAACTGTTGAAGAGTGCTAATCTGAACTTGTCTAAGCCCAAGAATTACAGGAACTAAATCAGTTTATGGTAAGGAAGATCATCAAGTTCAACTAGAGACAACAAGAGATTGGAAGTCAAGGCCGCCAAACTGTTTCTTTTAAGCCAAGAGACTTAGTATAGGTTCACCTTAATAGAGAACGATTCCTATACCTAAGATAGCGTAAGCTATCCCCATAAGATAATGGTCCATTCAAGTTCATGAAGAAGATAAACCAAAATGTTTACCAAATCAAACTGTCCATGAGCTATGGTGTTTCTTTTACTTTCAATGTGTTCAATCTGATTCCCTACTGACCAAAAAAAGAAGACCCAATAAATGCTATGATTGAGAAAGAGCTAGAAACCTCTTCAAATTTGAGGAAAAATCTTTTCAACCCCAAGCAGATGATAGGAATAAACTCTACGGATCAGTTATGCGTAGATGAGCTAGAGGACTCTAAGGACTCACATAGAGGATACTAGCTCGAAGCTCTATCTAGGATGAAGATTCCTATTCCGATCTCCATCTTTTGCATAATTGTTGACTCAAGCATTGATCGCTCATATGTGATAACATAGTTTCCAAACCTACCGAACAGCCATACCTATTGCCGAGCTCTTACCAAAACCCAGGTAATATTTGAACAAACCAACCTCAAAATTCTATCCAAGCTCTCGAGCCGACCAACCTCTGACCCCAATTAGAGCCAAGCTGTAAGATACCTAACCTAAAGGGATTTGGACATCCTTAAATGATCGAGCTTCAACTTTAACTAGATTAGGTTAACTTTGATTGCAGACTATTCTTCACCTTGTTCGAATTACATCATACTCTAGATTGCCAGCCACCATACAATACGTGTCATTCGATATATCATTCTAAAAGGATTCCTTCACCCTCCATATAAAATATTCTTTGTTCCTTTTACTCTTTTTAGTATATTTTATGTATTCTTATTTGTAAATTACCCTCTTTTTTTTTGTCTTTTCCATATATTCTTATAACCTTAGTAAGGTTAGTATATAAACCCTCATTTGTTGTACGCAGACAATACATTATCACATTATCAGATTAATACAAGTTTCCTTTGTGAGCAACCTTAGTACTCTCATTTATTCTTCAACTCTTATCTATTTCCTTTAACAAGGAGTAGTGGTAAATGACTCTATAGTTCAGATCGATGAGTTATATCGAATGAATTGTAGGTTGAGTAGGATTGATTAGTGTGTCATATCCAATTGGTAGTTACTTGGATTTTGCTAGTCTTCTTTATTTGCTTTCGGCTCTCTTTTCGTTGTGATGCTCCTCCATGTGTTCGACCTCGGAAACACATTAGCTTTACTAGTATTAGAATATGGTTTTGAGAGGGAGTGCGTAAAGTTATAAAAAAGTTTTGGATTGTGTTTACTATTAGTGGCTGCTGTGTTCTTTTTGTAGCTGCTTTAGTGTGTTTGTGTGTAGTTTAGAGTTGTAAGTTGTGAAGTAGAGGCTTGTGTGTTGTTTAGTATAGTTCCTATCATTACTCTGTTATACTTTGTTTTTCCTTGCGAAAACAGAGCAAGTGCATTTCTATTGAAGTTCAAGTGGGTGTTAGGTGTTAAAGCTGTTAAGAGCGTGTTAGTAGAAGTTTTGAGTAGTAAAGTAGAAGTGTTTTTCATGTATTGTGTTGTTAATCTATTATAGAAAATCACACTATATTAGATTTAAGTGTTCAAGGTGTTATTTGTGACTAAGGTATCGAGCTTGGTTTTTCTCCTTGGGTTTTAATATTTTCCTTAACTCGACTAATATTAAACTTTAACCCATTTAATATTGGTCTATGACTAAAGGTTAAAGAAAATTGGTTTTTCTTTTAAAAAATTATTTGGAATGGCCACCCAACTGGAATCGGGAAAAAGAGTTAAGTTATAACCAATTGAGTAGATTGGTTATAATTTAGTTACTAGTCTTTTGATAAAACCAAATTTATAAAATAGTTTTGAGAACCAAAAAATGAGTCCAGGGGTTAAGGTTTTTAAACTTTTACAGGTACAATTAACTTTTCAAATTTAGATTTAATCCTTAAAATCGTTCTTCAAAAACTATCCTTTAAAACGAAATTTGATTTTTAGTTAACGAATTAGATCCTACTTTATTAAATTAGATAAATTTAAACTAAATTGGAATTTTTTTTTTTACTAAATTGAATAACTAATAGTGGAAAAACTAATTTTTTTTTTTCATTTTTTACTGTTGCTGTGAAGGTGCGTAAGTATCCATTATTCAGGATCAGATGTATGTAGTTCTTTTGAAAAAATTTAAGTGGGTTAGTTTATTTTAACTTTTGAAAAGTAGGTTGAGTTTAAGTTTTTAACCTAGTTCGAATTATTTAAGGAAAATTTTTGAAAGGGTTATAAATCGAGGATTTTTTTTTTGTTGGAAAGCTTTAAAGGTGCCATAATTTTGAAAATAAGTTGATTTATTTTGTTTATTTGGAAAATCGATTTTTTCCTAAATAGTAAAACATTTCTTTATTTTTTTTATTATTTATTTTATTTTGACCATAGCATAAATAAATAAAACTAAATTGAACTTTTTTTTTCTTTTTTTCTTTTTTTTTTTATCTTTCTTTTTTCCTTTTATTTGGCTACAATTTATAGTACATTCACCAAAGTAAATAAATAAATATTTAAAAAAAAGTTACAACAATCAAAACAAAATAGAATTAGGCAAAGGAGATGGGATGCGAGTCAAAGGGGATTAGGTCTGGAATGGACTTAGGTCGTAGGTTAGAATTCGAGTTGATCTGACCCATCATGTACCCTATACATGCTCTTCGCAAGAAATAGAGAGGAGGTGTGCGGCGGACACTGTTCAGGGTATTTCTAGCCAAATTTTTCACGGGAAAGGATAGATTTATGTGTGATTTATTGGACTTAGGGGGGGGGTGGGTGGTATAAGAACAATGCCACAACAAATGGAAGTGCTTTGGTGGTGGTTGATAAGCGGATGATGGTGACAAACTTTGGTCGTGTGACTAGTGGCTATTGCGAATATAAGGATGATGTAACTGGAGTGTTTTAAGTGTGGGGAGAATAATAATGTGGTTGGTTTGATGTTGAAACCACCTAAAGTGGTGGTTCTTGTGGTAGCCGATGGTGGTGCATGTCACGCCCCGAAGCAGTAGAGTCGTAACAGCCTCGCCATGTAAACCATTCTAAGATAGAAGTTAGCCTTACAACTGCTATCTTAGACCTGATCTATACAAGGCGTCCACGATTAACCCGCTTTGAAGTAAACAGTTTGTAATTTAAATAGATAATTTACCTAAGAAAGTGAGGAAATATGTATATACACTATGTAGTTAAAATTTACAATATTTCTCTGTAATATATTTCTTAGTTATTACATTATTCAGAAATGAAAAATAATTCTAAAATAAAAACTTAGACCTTAAAATATGTATTTGTTCTTCAATGTTTTTCCTCACTCCCTAGGATCCAGCAGTTGCTAGCTTCAGAGTAGTTGTTTGCCGCTTCTTAGCCAGCACTTACACGACGTCTATCAGGATGTGAGCAACCATAGCTCAGTAAGTTAGGATGGAGGACTTAAAACTATACCATACACACAACAGGGTTTTCAATCACTTATTAGGTGAAATGCATGTACAAGCAAATGCCATTGCACGACGTTGTCCGGCCCGTCGTGAGATTAAAAAAATTGTGTCCGCTTTAATCTGGGTTGAGGAGTTGCCATTAATGTAACAACTTACGACTAAACCTAGGCTTGTGCAATTGAGACCTCGCTCCTCCCGCGACTACCTACGAACCACTGACTTTACCCTCGCCGTAACCTCCTCTCCTGCCACTTAGTTCGGCTAAGTTCCTTTCAAAGGGGTCGGTATTTGGTCGTAGAGTCCTAAGTTCCTCTAATGGGTTGCCATGCATGTTTGATTATGATTACTGGTCATATATTTGATTAAGTCCAATTTAGGGTGATCAATCATTTCATACAAATCATACAATACATGCTAGAGTATCAAACAGAATCATAGCATCACCCATAATCAAGCACATGCACAGATCCAACTATCTAACAAGCACAACCAAGCATAATCTTAAGCCTCCAAAATACAACATCGTATTAATCCCAACTTACCTCGACTCTTTGCTCACTCACTCGAGGTCTGACTTGCTCAGGCCATCGCCAATCATCCTTATAACACAAATGTGATTTCAGTTTTTCATATAACTATTATAAGTTCATTTTATCCTATAACGCTTATTGTTATGTTTTATTTAGGGTTTAATATACCTAATTATCTAGGTCTTAAGTCTTTTATAATTATTCTAGGTTTGAGGTTAGGTTCGGGTTCGGTTTCCGCATCGATTTCTAAATTAGGTTCTATTTCGATTTCCAAGTAATGTTTTATATTCTAACCCTAGAAATTCGTTTCAACACATAATGTGAAATTAATCACATTACTTCCCGATCTCCTAAATACCATCATTACCCCTAGTTAATATTTATTTTACCCGGTACACTTAAATCCGTATTAGTGTACTAAATTCACTCTTAATGTGAGAAATTTTTACATTTTTCATATAATTACATAAATTTAAGTTTCCTATCAGATTTATTGTACATTTTTATTATTATCAAAATATCAATTTTTATTATAATATTTTCTATTTATTATATTTCCAATAATTACATATTATGTATTATTATCTATTATGTGTATAATACACTTCTAATAGTTCTATCACTCTAATTACCATCTCTAAACATCAATTATCATTTCAAAATGTATAAATTCATCCTAAATCAGATTTTACTCCAAATTTCCCTAATTTACAAAATTAACTATTTTTCCCTATTACTCATTTACTACATAATTAACCTAATAATTACATCTAACACCATAAATGCTACAAGTATCATACTCCATCAGATTTCCACATCCTAAAACATATATTTATTCACTAAATCAGTAATTAACCATTTAATTACTTAATTAACCATAAATTACCCATTTTATGCCTCATTTTAGGGCCTAAAAATTATCTAAAAATTTAGAAAATTAATTTTTGAAAATGGGCTTCATAGCACTGTTCTATATCATCTAAGTAATCTACACAAAAATTTTGGGCTCGAAACTACACTCTTAAGGTCATTTTTTTCGAAACTGAAACATACTCGGTTTTGCATAATTTCTTAAGGACCCTATATCACGAGACATATTTTCATCAAAATAATATTTTTCCTACAAACTACACACAAAAATATTCTAGAATAACAAAATTTATAATTTTCTAATAATATTTACTATTTTTACAAAATTACACAAGAATCGGGCTAGAAATCGGACTCACCGATCTGAGTGGCTCCGGCCACCGCTGGCCATCGTGGCCTTGTCAGCTGGCTTGGGCGCTGCCACCACCGTGTGGTGGTGGTGGCCGTCCACTTCCAGTTGCTCGTTTGGTGGGGGTTCCCTTTAAAGGGCCTAATTGCACAGTTTTTTTTTTTTTTTTTTTTTCTAACTTGAATTTTTCTCTCAATTTTCGCCTCTCTCTATTTTTCTCACTTTCTAAACTGCTCAAATGAGCTCTGTGATTTTTCTTGCTATTTATAGACGATTTTGGTAATTATTATGCATTAATTAGACATGACTTTGCCTAATTTCTTTGATTTTTGGCTTTTGTGTTGCTTAATTCTAATTGGTTTCTTTTTATTCTATAGATCCTGACATGCCATGACCTGGTTTGGATCATCTTATCCTCTTCTGATTTTTTTTTCCAGATTTTTCCATAATTAATTTATGATTTTCTTTAATTATTTACTTAGTTTTTGGCCAATTTAGGTAATTTCGCATATTTTTATTTACACGTAAATACGTGTGGTGTATACGTGAACATTCCTAATTATTATTTAAGTCATTCTAAAATTTTTAGTATATATATAATCTATCTCTAGTAATTTATTAGTTATTAGATTACACTTTTCGCTTTTTCAGTAATTAGCAATTATTATGCTTAAAATTTGAAAATTTTATAGTCTCCCATTTTATTACTTATTTTCTTAAATTCAAGTTTACGGGGTCATTTTTACTAATATTTTTCTTAATAGTTTATAATTTGGGTTTGATCAGATTCTTTAATCGATCGCTCAAAACCTTATATCCTAAGTTAAATCCTATGGTCAATTGGCTTAGCTTTAAGGCTTATAGTGCAACCTTAGGGTATCTACTCTCGGATGAAGGGAAGTGGCTGAGGAAGAGAATGGGAAGAATGGATAGTTGGTGGGGTAAACATCTTGATTATGGGATTAGATTTCTTCGACCATTGTCGTGGTTAAAGAAATATTTGTGAGAGAGAGAGAGAGATCCACGCAATTAGAGAGGGAATAGGGTATGGGCATTTTGTGTGTATAGGAGATTGGGGGGGGGGGGGGGGGTGTTTGGGGGGAACTAATGGCTAGAATAATACATTTTAATTATATTACATCTTATTATCTATAATTACGTAAAATAGGTCCAATTAGTTCGTAAACTTTTAGAAATAAGTTATATATATAATATAATTATTATGGGACATTAAATAACACACACACACACACACACATATATATATATATATATAAGTATCTATCGTATGTAATTTTTAAGTATATAAATATACTTATAATTAGCCAAAATACCATAATATACACATTTTAGGCTAAAATGACTTAAGAAAATTAATAAAAAAATCATTAAAAATTATAAAAAATTAATGGCCAATGGGATTAAGTTGTGTGGGCATGTAGATCATGCATGACAGGGAAACATGTAATAGGATTAACTTTTTAAGGGAAATTGTAATGATAAGAGAGAAGAAATCCATTTTAACGAAAAAATAGCTTCAAAAATTTAGAAAACCCTCTCTACTAGATACTATAGATAAGTGAAGAGTTATAAAAAATTAGAGTGAGTTAAGTTAATCAAAGAATAAAATTAGAAAAAACTGGAAAATTAGTGTGCAATTTAAGTGATTCGATAGTTTCCTAACATAAGGTGAAACTGGAAGTCAACTGACCACCCCACTATAAGGAGAAATTGGTGACTAGAGGTACTAATAAAGTGGGAAGAGTTGTTGGTGGTTGGAGTTTCAAATTTCGGTGAGGTCCAATTCCTACTCGATTTTAAATTAATTTTTCAAAATATAAAAAAATATCTAGAAAATTATGAAAAAAAATATTCTTACATATTTTTGTGTATAAAATCTACGAAAAATATCACTTTGTATAAATTTAGTAGCTAATATATATATTCTTAAGAAATTAGAGAAATCGAACAATTTTCATGATACTTTTTTTTTTTCATATTTTTATTTGGTTTTTGACCCTCAAATTATGCCTAAAATAGTGTTTTTAGTAAAAATAATGTATTTCTTTGCATAAACTCACTTAGATATTGAGTATGCATCATATTTGGAGTATGGATACTACTTTAGAGTGGTTGGATAGATTGATAAAGTGAGAAGTTACTAGAAGTTGGCCTTAAATAGTGAAGTTAGTACTTAACTAATTTAGTGAAATTGAAACAATTGATGCATTGTGATGTAATATATGACGAATTGAGAAGTAATGAAACTAAGAAAGGTTTGTTTGAAGTGTTATGGTTGCTTTTAATTTGATTATATAGTTATAATTTAAAAGGAAAGTTAGTAAACTAGCTAAACTTAGGATTTTGGTTGAGAGTAGATGATAACTCAAAGGATTTTGCGGATGAATTTTGCATTAGGTTGATACTCAAAGAGTAGGTCAAAAGTAAAAATTATGAAGTAAATGTGATAGAGGATTAGTCAAAGGATGATTTTATTAAAAATTTTATAGATAACAAAGTTAAATGATAGCTCAGTGTTGAGCTTGGTTTTTTTTTTTTTCCTCTTAGTTTTTTATAATCAATATTAAACCCTACCTGTTTAATATTAACCCTATATTCAGGTTTAAAGAAAATTAGTTTTTCATACCTCGAAAATGCTTTGGAGTTAGTACCTAACCGGAGTCAGAAAAAAAGTTAAGTTAAATTAGTTATAGCATAACTACTGATCCAACGATAAAAACTGATCTTTAAAAATGGTTTTAAAACTAAAGATTTGGATCCAGGGGTTAAGATTTTAAACCCTTATAGGTATCATTAACTTTTCAAATTTAATTTTAACCTTAAAAATCACCTTTTAATTCTATAAAACAAAACTCAATTATTTAACCAAATTGGATAACTTGAGCAATCTAAATTAAAAATGGAAAATCAAGTTTTTTCATTTTTTACTGTCATCTCGTAGGTACCTACATACTCGTTATTCGGGATTAGACGTATGTAGTTCATTTTCCAAAAACGTTAGTGGGTTAATTAATTTTAATTCTTGAAAAAGATCGGGTTTATATTTTTACTCATTTTTAAGGAAAATTTTCTAGAGGTTCTAATTAAGGTTTTATTTTTAGAAATCCTAAGGCGCCCTAGTTTGGAAAACGATTGATTTATTATTTTTTAGTTTATTAGAAAATTGGTTTTTCTAAGTGATAAGACAATATGTTCTTTCACTAACTTATTTATTTGTTATTTTTAATCATCTTATTTTATTATTATTTTATTTTATTTTATCTATTTCTATTAAAAATAAAAATAAAAAATGAAAATATTCTTTTCTTTTTTCTTTTTCTCTTTTTTTTTTCTTCTTCTTTTTTCTTTTCTTTTCTTTATATACATGTTTTTTTTTTCTTTTACATTTACATTCAAAATGAAATAAATGGCTAAAAAAAAAAGGGGATCAAAACTAAAAACAAGGCTGGACCAAAGATTAAGGAGACTCGAATTGAATTGGAGTTGGGCATGCGAGTCGATGCAGTGGGCATAGATCTTAGGTATAAGTCGTATTGTTTGACTTAACACATGTAGTGCACATGTACTATGAACAAGAAGGGAGGGAGGCGACGGGAGGCATTCAATGGATGGTCCTAGATGCTTTTTCAAGTAGGTAAACCCATTTGCATGGGTATTATATTGAAGATAGGGGCTTTAATGTTGGTGTTGCAGCGTGGTGTGGTTGTTTGAGGGCTTTTGAGATTTAGGCTATTGGGGGTAATGATGGTACAGTTGTGGGAAGGTAGTTGGAGATGAATAGGGTATGGAACCTTAGGCTTTCAACCACTACGAGCTCAACTGTGGTGGTAGTTTTGTGTCAGAACCACCTTAGGGTAGTGTTTCGACAAGTAGCTGATGGACTCAAACCCTAGATGTTCGAAAACTAGGCAAGGGGAGGTGGTTGAGAGAGCGAGTGGGTAGAGTAGATAGCTAATGGAGTGGGGATTTTGGTTAGGTCATCACATACTTCGAGAGTAGCTAAGAAGAGAGAGAGAGAGGCAGTGGTCAAAAAAAGAGAGAGAGTGATTGGGGAAGAGAGGGAGAGAGCTCGAGAGTGAGAGCTGATCCTCGAATGAGGATGGGAGGGTCTAATTTATAGGTTCTTAGGCTTACACGTGCTTGGAAAGCTCGTTAATGCCTGAAATCCACCATTAACATCCAAACTCAAAAATTGACTTTTTCCATTTTTGAAGCTTGATTTAGCTAATCTTAATGGATGAATGTAGATCGATTTGAGGGTTAAATCTAAAGTAGGCTACATGTAGAACATGAAAGAATAATGGAATTGTGTGTGTGCTTAAAAAAATTGTGTTAAAATTTATGGTCAAGTAGGGACTACAAACTAAGAAAGAAAGGAAAATGAAGGAGTAAGGAGGAAAGAGATGATGACGTGGCGCTATGTCATTTGTATGGCCTAATTAGCATCTGCCACGTATCTATATGGACATTTGGCCTAACTGGATCTTGGCATGTAGCAAATGGTAAGGATGAAAAAGATAAAAGGCACAATTTATGCCTTGCTTGGATCAAACCCATGACCTCTTAAACATAAGTGTATGCTCTTTTCATCATGCCATTAGCCAGTGCCTTGTTTATATGTACAATTGATAAGGTTAGCTTGAGTTAGATTTAAATCTAAGCCTAGGTCTAATAGTCTTTTTTCTTGAATTTATTTAAATTAAAAAATCTATTCTATTAAACTACTTAAAAATTTATTATTTCTAAATTCCCTAATATTTTTGTAGTTTTTTCTAAACTTTATATTTTTTGTGATTTTTTCTAAATTTATTATTTTTTCTTAATCTTTCCATTTCCCTGTATTTTTCTAAATTTCTCATTTTTCTAAATTCCTTATTTTTTAGGTTTTCTTAATTTTCTATTTTTTTGTATTTTTTTGAATTTCTTATTTTTTGGTTTTCTTAATTTTCTATTTTTTTTTGTATTTTTCCTAATTTAGAACCTATTCTATAAATTTTTAAAAATAAAAGGGGGCAAAAATAGAGTATCTACACTTGGAGGATATTATAACAAGGGATTTAACTTCAAGAAGTTTAGAGGTTGTCTCAAAAGATAAAAACTGGTGTAATAAATAACACCTGTATAGCTTAGAAAGTAACTTAAAGGACATTTAACTAAAGGAAATTAATATAAATCCACTTAGAACTTAATTTGGAGGATTTTTAGACTAATAAAAACTATTATAAAACTACTTAGAACCTAATTCAAAAGATTTTTTTATTAAAGAAAACCATTGTAAATCGCTCAGGTCATAACACAGAGGATTTGGCCGATTAAGGTAACTTATAAAAATCAATGAATGGCTAAGAAATCATGATTTTTAAATAGAAATAACTTATGAAATTTATGACTAAACAACTAAAAACATATAAAACAAACTAATGACTACTAAATCAAAGCTAGAAAACTAATCTATTGTATATTTTTAGGGACAATTAAAGATTAAGGAGGCAACGGTTAGGAGTAGGGTACTTATAAACATAGGTAAGTTGGGTTAACACTTTATGGCATATTGAAGTATCATATTAGGATAGTTAAAGAAGTAAGAGTGCTTGTTTGTGGTTGCAATTAGATTATTTGTTCATGTGCTATGTGTGTACTTGTAATACTAATCGTTGAATAGGAGTTAAACTTTGAGTGTTGTTTTTTACTTAAATATATCATGTCCTAAGTGTATGAGCATGGTTGCTCACCTGATAATCTAAACTAATCTTAAGTTGACTAAAGATATAATTTAACATTCACAAACCTTATAGGGGTAACGATTGGGTTGTCAAACTAAATACCAACATTTCGATGAGAATAACAGAAATGGTCCTTTTCCCATCCTTAATTGAACTAAGTGATAAGAGAGGGGGTAGTGGCAAGGTTGAGAACCGTGGTTCAAATGTTGCTAGGGAGGAAGGTGATCTCTGTTGCACAAGCCAAGATTTAGTTTGATAATGTTGCTTTGAAACTCCCTGAAATCTAAGTTAGAGTAGATGGAATTACTCTAACTTCACAATGAACTGGTTAAACATTATGTGATGTTATATCATTTATCTATTGCATTTGCATTTAACTAATGATTGAACAATCATGTTTGTTAATGTACTCTTATGACTTCATCCCTTCTTACTAAGCTAATTAAGTTCACATCTTAATAGATTGTTTTATAGGTGTGGAGTAATACCTAGAGATACCTTGTTACAATTATCTGTAGATTAGTTCCAATGGGTTGGGGAGTGGAGTGTAGAAGTCTAGTGAATGGATCTAAGTTCATGTTACCTTTGTTTTTCATTTGTGGGAGGATTATAAAGTCTAGTAAGTGGAGTGTAGAAGTCTAGTGTAATATCGAGCAATACCCTGTTACCTTCGTAGAGAACTAAGCTTTGAAGCGTTTAATTAAAATAAACTAGATGTTAGGAATACTGAGAGTGGGAAAAGTAAGTCGGTGTAAAAGATTTAGATTTGTAGGCATATATCTAAGTTATTTATATCTATAAGAACCTAGATAACATAAAACGAAGATAAGTAATAGATAATTCTAATCTAGCTTGTGTTGTGTTTACTTTCAGATTCAGAAACATAGGCTTATTTATGCTTGGTTACCCTTTGGTTGGGAAGGAAATGAATCCCCTATTGACTATTGAGTTTGGTTACAAAACTTATTATTGGAATTAGTTGACTGGATGATATTTTATACGATATATGAGATTATAATTGCTTATAAGAGAGGATTATCTTAGAGTATGAAGGATGATTGGAAGATTACAAAGGATGAGTTAGGTACTTTGTATAATGAATACATTGTAGTTGCGGTTTTTGAGAAAAAGTGTATGCATGATAAGGGAATTATATCTATGATAATCCTACTATTGTACTTTCCTACTATAGTAGAACACGATAAGAATTATTTATCCAATTTTGATAAGATATCTATAAGAACTATCCATGTACCTAGAGACCATCCACTTGGAATCATAGATTAGTTTTCTAAGATTTCCATCAATTGGGAATATAGGTATTGAAGTACCCTTGCAATCACATGAGTTTGAACCATCTGTAGAACCTCTTAAAAGTATAGTTTTAATTTAACAGGAAAATATAGGTGAAAATTTTGAGGAAGAAGATTTTGAAAAAGATCCTGATTATAACTTAGAAGCAGTAATAGCTTAGGTATAAGCTAAAAATGAAATTGAAGAGGAAATTGAAACTTTGGCAATAGCCAATTTTGGGAATCAAGTAGGAATTCAAGTAGAAGTTAATGAAGGATAAGAAGTGAATCAAAATGGAGAACTTGATTTAGCAAATGAGGATAATGAGAATGTGTAAGAAGTTATATATATTCTTGAAACACTTGAGTATATGGAGGTAAGTTCTCATTCAGAAATAAGACATGATAATATGGATCTAAATGCTCGTGAAAATTGGTTTCCTTTGGAAGATGTTGTGGCATCGGACGAATCAGATGGATGGAGCAAATAGGAGTCGACTACTAACAAATCCTAATGTAATTTTTTATTTGTATAGTTATGTTTATATGTAATCAGAATGTAAAAAGTTCAGTTTAATGTAATTATCTTGATGTAATGTTCAAGTTCTAATATATATCTTTGAGATGTAAAGTTGTATCATAAAAGTTAGTAGTGTAGTATGTGTAAAAGTGATTTGTCATAGATGATTCTCTAGTATTATCATATGTTTGAGTGATTACAAGTGATTATAGGTGATGCAATAGTGTATAAATGTCTACAAGTGATACTAAATTTACAAGTGTTAAATTAATGTTATTTTCTATTGAACCGAGACTTAGATTCTATAAGCAATCATGTTTATATTGTTATGTATACATAGGATATGTTTAACTTAGGCAATTTGGTGAAAATGAATGATCGCCAAAAGATGTGTAGTTAGAAGTTTATGGTGATAAAATAAGTAGGAAATGTATAGTCAAAGGATTGTGCAAAGGTTTCAAAAACTCATATTAACCAATAAATAAATGGATTTTGAGTGTAGGTTTAAGTAAATTATTATGATAATTGAATAACATGGTAAACAAAGGAAATAGGAATGGGGATAGATAACCTAGAAATAGAGAACCACCTCTAATTCCACCTACACCACAAGACTTAACAAGGAATGATTTACTACCACCTCTGGCTCTTTTAAATATATTGGATCCTGCTCAATTTGGATAAATGATGATGAATATGCATACTATGATCTAACAACAAAGAGCTTTAATTCAGCATCTTATAGTTAGTGGAAATGCTATAGGATGAAGGCAGCCTAAAGTGGAGCCAAGGGAACAATTACACTAGAAGTTGGTAAGCTTATGGAGTTTATTAAAGCTAATCAATATTACGAAGGAGATGGGAAAACTAGCCATAGCTGATGATTGGCTAGCCTAGATTGAGTAAAGTTTTGAAGCTTTTTGAGTACTAGAAGTACAAAAGCTTTCATATGGAACATTTTTACTGAAGTTAGGAGCATGGATATGGTGGGACTTGAAAGCATGGATTTTGCTAGGACCACTTACATGGCAAACATTCAGAGAAGAACTCGAGAGTGAGTATTTTCCTATAAGTGTCCAAAAGAAAATGACTAAAGAATTAAAGAGTAAGCATACGATGAATATGGTGTAATACGAGATAGAGCTTAATTGATTGATTCAATATGCACCACAATTGTATCAAGATAACTTGAAGCTCAAGAAAGATATTTTTCTTAGAGGATTTGAGCCTATGATAAGGTGTAAGCTTAAGGACTATGGTTTTAAAACCTAAAATGAGGTGGTAGATAAGGCACGTTAGCTTGAAAATAATTAGATACTGATGCAATTAAAGTATAGTAAGAAGTTAACTAAGGTGAATCGACTTAGGTCTAATTTTAATAGATCTTTCTTTGGCATTGGAAATAACAGTTTAAATAAAAATGGAAAGAAGTTAACTACAATGATTGGCGGAGTAGCACAATTAGATAAAGGGTTTAGTTTTCATGATAAGAATAGGAATATCAAATGTTGAAAATGTGAAGACCAACACTATCTTTGCCAGTGTACACAATTGAAAGGAAAATGTTATCTGTATGGAAATCAAAATCATAATCTAGAAAATGCCCAAGGATGAAAAATGTGAAATGTTATCATTGTACGAATTGGACACTTTTCTAAATATTGTATGCAGTTTAGACCTGGAGTTAAGAATGTTGGAGGAATGGATATTGCAATGGTCTCTGCACATGTTTTTCCATTAGAAAGTATAGATGAGGATACTAAAGAGTTTGATGAAATGATGGAGGAATATTTCTATGAAGGTTCAGATAATGATGATGATGATGGTACGGATAAAGGTGAACCAGGCATAGTTATAGGTATGTACACTAATATTGACTACTAATTAATAGTTATAGCATAAATTATGCTTACTGAGATAACCATATGTATTAAGTAGTAGAGTAGTTAGTAGAATTGTAATAAGTTCTTAAAACTTATTAGTAACTATGACAATAGTCTAACAGGTAATGTAAACATAAACAGACGAGTTGCGTATGCATTGTTTGATATGAGAGTTTCTCATTTGTTTATCAGTCAATAGTTTGTGTTGAACAGTGGAATTGAAGTAGTTGAAATGAAAGCCACCTATAGAATAAGAATCTTTATGGGAGAGCTTATATCCACTCGAAAAGTAGTAAATGAAGGGTGAGTGACAATTTAGGAAAGGGAATTTCCAATTAAATTAATAGAATTAGTTATAAATGGTTATGATGTTATTATGTGGATTGATTGGTTGTCAAGGCATAAGGCGAAAGTGGATTGTCGAAGAAAGGTAGTTATAGACACCCCATTTTTGCCCTCTTTATAATTTAAAATTTTTTTTAATAAAGTAAATGATCCTAATTTAGAAAATACAAAAAAAGAAAAGAAAATTTAGAAAAGTACAAAAAATAGTAAATTTAGAAAAGTACAAAAAAATAGAAAATCTAGAAAAGTGCAACAAAAAATAGAAAATTTGGAAAAATACAAAAAAAAAAAAGAATTAAAAAAGAAGAAGAAGAAGAAGTGGATATTTCAAAATAGAATAGGATTTTTTAAAATAGCTTTAATATTTAGGCCTTAATTAACAGATGGAATATTGGGTTTAGGCTTAGATTTAAATTTAGCCTAAACCAACCTAGTCTATATTTACAATTTGATTACATAATTAGACTAGGCACAGGCCAATGACTTGATGGAAATAATATACATAAACAATCAAGAGGTCCTAGGTTCGATTGTACATACGGGCGCCTGTTACTGCCTTTTCCTAGATTTTCCCCAGTTTTTCCTCCTCCTTCCATGGTCAAGCAAATGGTGAAATCTCAAAGGTCACATGGCCTATTTTGCATTGGGAGTAATTTCAAGTCCAGATTCATTCATATCCCCATTCAATTTGGCATTTGAAAATTAAAAAAAAAAACTTCACTACTTGGATCTTTTTTCCATTTCTAGAATCTCCATGATTTGTGTATGTTATTGAAAGGTGAAGCTGAAAATTGATCAATCTAGCAATAAAAAACTTCATGAAATCCATTTTAGTTGTCAACAACACACAAAATTAAATTAATTTTATTAAATTTGGAATCAAATTCTTTCAAACCCATTAATGAGAGGATTGCAAGATTACTTTGATTTTTGACCTCCAAGTGAAACCATGCTTTGAACTTATATAAATAGGGGTCTAATATCCATCAACAATCATCAATTTCCATCCCTATGCTCACAAAACACTCAATCTCACCCTCTCTCTCATTTTAGGTTGATAATTTTCTCTTTCTAACATGAAAATTCGACCATGCTAGTTGTTAAGCTAAACCAACACCATAACCGAACTTCCCAAGCCTTAAGCACATAAACTTAGTGACCATCGTATGCAGTTGTGCGACCTGACCTAGCTGCCTCGCAAGGAACCCTTAAACACTGACTACCACCTTACTCCCCTACTACTCTAATTACTACTTTAAGTTGAAACAACTACACTACATACATCACTACTCTTCAAAACCTAAGATCTAACCTTTGTTTGAGCTTCAATAGCCACTACATGGATTGGCCACTACCACTACTCATGGCAAAATTGCGTATAACCACTAAACAGCTACCCTACATTGAAGCACCATCGCCAATCTCCTTAATGTCAACGACTTTCACATGAAAGTTGATTTACCCACTCAAATTAGCTAACAGAGCAGTCTAGATCGTCTCCTCTAACGCTCATTGGGTGGCCTTCTTCTTCCTTGTGCAGTCACGTAACTTGAATGTGACCTGGTCAAGTGACCTAAACTGTGCATGACCCAACCGTCGACCTAAAATCTACTTTAGATCCCTCTCTTTGACCTATGTTTAGTCCACTCCCCCCTCTTCCCTTTGTTTTGTTTTTCATTTTTGCATTTTTCTTTATTATCCATTGTACTCTATCACAAAAAAAGGAAAAAAAAAAGAAAAAAAGAAAAAGAAATAGAAAAAGGAAAGAAGAAGAAAAATGCCTAGTTTTGTTTATCTAATTTTATGTTTTAGTCAGAATAAAAAGAAAAAAATATGTAATAAATAACAAAGATGTTTTAACACGTAGAAAAATCTTTTTAAAATAAATAAAAATAACTTAATCCTTTTCAAAATTAGTAAGTTTTAGAATTTCCCAAAAAAAAAAAAAAAACTAATTTAGGACCCTTCTTTAGAATTTTTCCAAAACAAAATTAAATGGCTAAGAAACATAAATTTGGTCAATTTTTCAAAATTAAAATGAATTCACCTATTAAAGTTTTATTTGAACGAACTATGGAAAGTCTGATCCCTATTAAAGTATACGTAGACACTTAGGGGATAACTTAAAATAGAGAAATTTTTTTATTTTCCCTTTTGTAAATAATATCGATTTATTATTTATGTGAATTGAATTAGTTTTAATTATAAATTTAGAAATAGTTAAACAGGTATTTGAAAAGATAAAATTAATTTCGAAAAGATAAAAGTGATACTCTTTAAGGGTTTAAAAGGTTAGCTCCTTGACTCGAATCCTTAGTTTTCAAAACCTTTTCTTAAAATAGGTTTTCCAGTAGGCGAGTGGCTAGGTTCAATTGATTCGGCCTATTGATTTACCCTACGCATTCTTTTTCTTTATCTTGATCAGGTGGCGACTTCAGGTTTTAAAAAAATATAAAATCAATTTTTTTAACTCTTAATTGAAGATCAATATTAAATGGGTTATGGTTTGATACTAATTGGGTTAAGGAAAATAAATAAAAAACTGGAAAAACCCATGCTAGATAGCAATAATATTGGATCATGGAAATATTGTATATACTGGTAAGATTGAGAGTTGTGGTGGTATTTGTCATGGAAGTAATTGAGGAAGGGAAAACAAGCAATGGAGATCAGCAGTATTGTTTGATATTTACTTTAGAGGGGAAGAGAGAAAAACTGAGTGTGTTGAAAATACCAGTAGTTTGTGAATTTTCTAATGTATTTCCAATTGATTTTCTTGGCTTAGTACTGCATAGGGAATTAGATTTCACTATTGAGTTAATTCTTGGAACTGAGTTGATATCCAAAGCTCCATATAAAATGTCAATAATGGAGTTATAGGAATTGAAGTGACAATTACAAGAATTTTTGGATAAAGGATTTATTAGACCAAGTGTGTTTCCTTAGAGAGCCCCCGTCCTGTTTGTAAAGAAAAAAGATGGAATAATAAGATTGTGTATTGATTATAAAGAGCTCAACAAAGTGATAATTAAGAACAAGTACCTATTGTAAACCCCGCAAATTTAGCTTTTTGAGTATAGAGTCGACTTGAGTATTGTAAGTAATTTTTCTAAATTAATAAAACCAATAAATTTAAAATTGATTAAAATTTTAAATTCGAAATCTAAAATAAATATAAAAAACCTTAATTTATTAACCGAAATTTTAATTGCATATGAAAACCTTAAATCCTATGTATTTGTAATTACAAGAGATTGAACCTGAACTTAGTGAAAATCCTAAAACCAAAGTCCTAAGCGTATAAAACATATAAATATACCCTAACGGTGATAAAACCCTAATTGGATATGATTATCAACTGGCATGCGTAATCGCGTAAAATCGTAAATGAACACATACAGAAAACTTATAAATATTCATAAACATAAAGAGTAATAACTTAATTAATAAAATTATGAATATTATTTTGTGATTACTTATAATTTTATATTTGTATATATATGTGCTAGTTTAGTGTCGATTTAATTATTTTGAGTTAATTTTTCTACATATTTCATATTTATGTACTAAAGGGTATACATTAAGTTATTATTCCATATTTCTTTTCATAATAACAATTCCTTTTTTTTTTTTTCTTTCCTTTCCCTTTTTTTTTTTCTTTCCTTTCTTTTTTCTTTTTCTTTGTCCATGTTCTTAGGCATTTCAACTGCCACTTGTCCTAAATTTTTTCCCATGTGATCAAATACTTAAGATAAGATCATCCTTGATTTTTTCCTAAACCTTATCTTGTTTCCTTTTCCTTTTTCTTTTTCATTTTTTTTTCTTTTCCTTTATTTTCTTTCCTCCATTTCGCTACCATGTGGAGTTATATATATATATATATATACACACACACACATGTACATAAGTGGATGTGACCTTTAAGGGAAGCATTAAGAGAAAAATTACAAAATTTAATAAATTATAGTAATATATAAGTATATATATATTAATATTACAAATTGGGAAAAATGTAAAAATTAAGAGAATTTTGAAAATTGATATGTAGGCCAATAAGAAGCTTCCACATCAACATTCCTCATTATTTAATTAAATTCACAATTATAAAAATAATAAGAAAATAATATTAATTAATTAGTTAATTAGAAAAGTACAATTACGATAAAAGTGATATAATTAAGATTTTAAGTTTAAAATAGTGAAATAAATAAATTATTATAAAATAGATCTAAAAATAAGAATATCTCAAAAATATAAAGATTTTGAAATTAATTAAATCATAAATCGATAAAGCAAAATTCAAAATAATAATTTAAAAATATTTGGGTTAAAATAATAAAATTTGTAACATTTTAAGACCATGATGAATATGTAAGTTTCAATGTCCAGAATAGATCTCGCTACATGAAAGTATGTTAGAAAATGATAAAAATTGACTATAAATTCATAAAAATCAGAATTAAAACAAAAAAGTTACATACAATATAATATCTAAGTGGGAATGCAATCATAAAGTAGATTGTTAGATAATTAGGTTGTTTAGTATTACATTTAGATACTCATTAGGTTCTTATTATTTTATTTATCAGGAGATACTAATTACGAGAGTAAGCTACCCGTTAATTACCACGATCCATATTGGCTTTAGTTAAGTGATTATTCTCAATGTTTCTATACTTGTTTTGTACTTATAGTTAGTATACCTAAATTTTATATATTATTAAATTGATGCTTGGGGTTTAGGGATTTGCATATGCTTGATATTGGTTGTTAATTATGTTAAACATTATTGAATATGATAATTATAGAATTGATTGTATGATTGGCCACTACACGATTTAGATGGTTTACTGATATTGGTTGACCACCTAATAACTTGACTTAATCATATTCGACTTATCTTAAATCAAATAGATTGTGCATAAGCATGAACATTGCATTTACTATTCTGGCTGTCACTTTACGTGGATAGTAATGAAGGGCCTTGTAGAGATGGGGATCTCATATAATTTGATCAGTACAGTGCAGGAGTACTTGTATAACAAGACCTTACCATTGGCTCAAAGGCTTACCTAGAGCTGAAGACATTAACCGTGGGTGATTAAGGGTCGAGTCTAGAGATTATCGCTATAGGGTATGAGTATAGACTGTAAAGGCCGCCTCACCACTAGACTTGGGAATTTGAGTACTATTGGATATTGGAAATGGAAATATATCTTGTAAAACATGGAATTTCAATATATGGTTAAAAACCTAAGTGCTAAAACCCAATTATTATTGGCGTTAATGAATCTCCAACCCTTACCTTGGAAAGCATTAAATTCGATGTTGTATATAGTACCAGTCAACTACATATATTGTTTCGCATACTATCTGTTTATGCATTCATATGTTTGTTATTTAATTGTTTGATAACTTACTTGATGGTATAGTAGGAGGGATATGTTACTAAGTTTGTGTAGCTTACTCTCTAATAGTTTTTATTGCAGGTTGATAGATAACTGAGCATGGGTTAAGAGTTGAATGTTGGGTATAAGTATTGAGATACTTTAAAAGATAGAATCTAAAAATAGATTGTATAGTTGATTTGAAACATTACATGTAATTACTATTCTTATACTTAGATTTTATAACTTTGGTTAGTTTAAATTTTAGATCTTTATTACCTAATCTTATTGTTTGGTAGAGGATATCGATTCTCTATGATTTTGAGAAGCTATAGAATAATGGATATCTATAATTATTTATATTTTACAATAATTTAATAAATTAAAAATTAGAGACCTTAGTGGTTAATTAATTAGAGTCTTGCAATCTGTAACTTGCAAGACAATTTTCGTATCATGGGTGCACACGTAATATAAAACTTTTAGATAATTCTACTAAGCCTCCCTTAAAGTCATGACACTCATTATCGGGAATTGATGATTTATTTAATTAGTCACATGGAGTTATAGTATTTTCGAAGATTGACTTAAGGTTAGGATACCGTTAATTGAGGACTAAATTGAAAGATATACCTACGACGGCGCTCTATACATGGTATGGACATTATGAATTTATGGTAATGCTGTTTGGATTGATGAATGCACCTACAGTGTTCATGGTCTTAATGAATCAAATTTATCAGCCTTACTTAGATAAATTTGTAGTGATGTTTATTGATGATATTTTGATTTATTCAAAGACAAAAAAGGAACATGCTGATCATTTGAGACTGGCATTATAGAAGTTAAGGGACAATAAGTTATATGGAAAACTGAGTAAATTTGATTTTTGGTTAGAAAAGATAGCGTTCTTGGGTCATATAATATCTAGAGAAAGGATTTCGGTGGATCTAGAAAAGGTTAAGGCTGTAGTTGATTGGAAGCAACCTATTACTGTCACTGAAGTAAGAAGTTTTCTAAGATTGGTAGGATATTATAAAAGTTTTATGATGGATTTTTTGAAGATAACACGGCATTTAACTCGATTACCTTAGAAAAATGTTAAGTATGAATGGACCAAAGAATATGAGCAAAGTTTCCAAGAGTTAAAAGATCATTTGATCTTAGCCCCATACGTACCTTGCATGATCCAAGCAAGTCCTATTGTGTTTATAGTGATGCCTCTTGAAATGGATTGGGGTGTGTTTTGATGCAAGAAGGCAAATTGATTACTTATGCTTTTAGGTAGTCAAGGCCTCATGAGAGAAATTACTCAACATATGATTTGGAATTGGTAGCTATTGTGTTTACTTTGAAAATATGGAGACATTACATGTATGGTCAACACTGTGAGATTTGCAATAATCATAAGAGTTTGAAGTATTTCTTTACTTAGAAAGAATTGAATCTAGGATAGAGGATATAGTTGGAGTTAATTAAGGATTATGATTTAACTATTAATTATCACCCTAGTAAAGCAAATGTGGTGGCAGATATGGTAACAGATGCTCTAAGTTACAGAAATCATGAACAATTAGCTTCTTTATTAACCACTCAAAAGGATTTGATTTGGGAATTTAAGAAACTGAGAATTGAGTTTAAGTGGCATGATGTTGAGATTCAATTAATGAACTTAATCATTCAACTGACCCTATTGGAGAGAATTAAGATGCAATAAGAACAAGATCTAAGTTTAAAATTGGTGAAAGAAAAGTTGAACTCGAAGGAAGTATCGGATTTTCATATGGATGAAAATGGGTTACTAAGATTTAAAAGTCGAGTTTATGTACCTAATGATGTAGGATTGAAGCGAGAGATCATAGATGAAGCACATGTTACTAGATATACATTACACCTTAAAGGAAATATGTATAGAGACTTGAAAACCATGTATGTGGAAGAGAATGAAAAATGATGTGATTCAATATTTTTCAAGTTATAAGTGAAAGCCAAACATCAAAGACCTAATGGACTGTTATAGCCATTAGAAGTACCTTAGTGGAAATGGGATAATATCATAATGGATTTTATGGTAGGACTTCCTAAAACCAAGGCTGGACATGATTCTATTTAGGTAATTGTTGATAAGTTATTGAAAAGCGCACACTTCTTAGCCTATCAAATCGGTGATTCAATGGAGAAGTTGGTTAAATTATATGTGTAAGAAATTGTTTAATCGCATGGTATACTAGAGAGTATCATTTTCAATAAAGATAGTTAGTATGTATTAAAGTTGTAGGAGTAATTACATTGATCTTTGGGAATGAAATTGCACTTTAGTACAGCTTATCATCCACAAATAGATGGTCAATCGAAGAGAACAATTCAAATATTAGAAGACATGATTAGAGGTTGTATATTAGACTTTAGAGGAGATTAGGATCAATATTTACCATTAGTAGAATTTGCTTCTAACAATAGTTATCAAGCAATCATACAAATGGCATCATTTGAAGCGTTGTATGGAAGGAAGTGCTAATCACCATTGTATTGGCATAGTAAGGAGCATATAGTAATAGGACCTGAATTAATTTTTATACAAGGTGTGTAGAGTATGAGGCCTACTTGTACCCTACTCTATAAGTATAGGTTTCCTAATTTTTATACCCAGAACTTACCATGTGGCTCTTAGGATTTACCCTATATCTTGTACCTTGTACTCTGCATATTTTATAGTATACTTATAAAACCTGTAATTTTTTCTTTATCTTCCTTCAAAACTTTATATTAGATATATAATCATTTTCAAAATTATAACTATATTATCGACAAATGACCAATAATAATTTGTATAGGCTGTAACATATCTTAAGTAGAGATAATATAAAACTTTGATAGGCAAAATACATAATATTTTTGCAATTAGAAATGCTAAAACCCCTGATTGGGTAATGCTTAAATTTCTTGTCCTTTTTTTTAAATTATTAAAATAATTTTTTTTATCAAATCATAAGATTATTATATACAGAATGTAAAAATTATGTGAAAGTAATTACAATATAATATATTGAATGATAAGTTAAGAATTAAGATATTTCTAACACCTCATTAGTTTAGAGCTAGTAAAAGAGGAATGGGGA
The DNA here is from genome assembly GCA_024138015.1 of Lumnitzera littorea. NCBI lineage: Eukaryota > Viridiplantae > Streptophyta > Magnoliopsida > Myrtales > Combretaceae > Lumnitzera > Lumnitzera littorea. Next base: position 12,902,092 of record JAMXBB010000009.1, on the reverse strand, counting down.
TGCAAAGAAATAAGATAGTAAAAGAAGGAAAAGTTTTTTACCAAAGAAGAAGAAGAAGAAGAAAAAGAAGAGAGATGGACTAGATACTAAACATAAGCTATGTATAATCTAAAGGTATTATTATGAATTGAACTTTTGCTATTATTTTCTTTAAAACTGAAATAGAAAAAATAATAGTATTAATTTTTTATTTATTAATATTATTTAATTACTATCACAAAGTAGGTTTGACGTACTATTGAACATGTACCTTATACCTTATATATATTAGGTTATAAGTTCCAAGATAGGATAAGGTGTCTTGACTTCTATCTTATGAGAGCAAGTTTTAAAAAATTATTATTGAGAACTTACTCAATGGAGTAAGATCTAAGTGGGTGTCATATACAATAAGGTTACGCGCTCACTTATAATAGGTAGAGAATAGCTATTCTATTCTATCTTAATAAAGTTAACCAAATATGTTATAAATACGTATTCTTTGCTAAATCTTAAGACACCTTAAGATTTTCTTTTTCTTTCTTTTTTTTTTTTTTGGGAGTTCAAGGTCAAACAATGATGAAGAATATAATTTGCTTTATTGGAAAATTTTGAAGACAATCTAAATAACAGTTATATCATTTTTTTTCCTTTTCTTTTTTTTTTTTCTAAGTAATAATTGAGGAACATTTTTTAGAAAGATCATATGCTTAGTGTAAACTTTTTATGTCTTGGAATTAAACAAGATAGAGGGGAGATTAACCCATTAACATAATTACAATGCTAAACCCTAAATATGACATAATTAACAAAAAATATTACAACTTTACTATAAGACTATAAATAGTGTCTTGATTCAAAATATTTGAGCTATGATTATACTTTAAATATTTGATCAAGATAATTATATGGACCAAATAAATACTTGATCAAGTAAAGTTGCACTTGCATATTAATTAAACTTAAACCTTGGTGAACCAACTAATGTTGGGTATCGGTACTTTAATTCCTCCTTTAATCCTAGATTTGATATAAACAAATATCAAATCTCTATGGAAATCGATTTTCTAAAGTATTTTAGATGAAGTTATAAAATTAATAATTGAAACTTTAGGAAATAATAACTTTAAAAAATCCAAATCCAAGCTATATATTTTCTCTTGAAAATTCTCTTTTCCTATGCTGCAACCCTACAAAAACCTCTAGTTCTAAAAAAAATAAAAAATTTTCAAGTACCATCAATTTTTCAAAATGAGAAATTCTTTTTGGAGACTTGATATGGAAAGTTATGCTAAGTGACATCTTTCATATTCAAATTGAACTTAATATATGTTTTATAGCGATATACATCAGATTGCTGTACTTGCACTTTCATTAGTTCAATTCCTTGAATGTTCAGTTATTGAAATTGTGAAATTAACCAAAGCCAAATTTTACTAAATTGTTTGTCGTCCTGCATGCATGTGCTTTCCATGTAAAATCACATGCCAATTAATAATTAGACTTTATAAGTGTCCAATTTAATGAATGTAAACCCCTAATTTTGAAGAACTATGATTTTTTTACTTCATTTATTTTAGCTAAGAATCCAAAATTTTCCACGCAAGGGAAATTAAAGGGATTAGTGGGTATGCAGTTGATTTGTGATGCTTGGAAGTTTAACTTCATTTTAATGAAGTTTGGTTTTGAATTGATTAAGTTTTGAGTAGTTTAGTAATTTATAAAATATTTAGCAAGGTTGATTTCCTAAATCTAAAAGATACAATTTTAGGACCAGTTGTATCGAAATTTCAATATGTAAAAATATAAATGGTAGTCTTTTAAAAAATAAACATAATTATTGGTATTTGCACCCATTTCATCAATTCATATGGTATATAAGTACTATTGAAAACTATTGAATATTTCTTCTTATATTTGAGTTTGTTGTAACCTGTAGATATAAATAATGAATTTGCATATTATATTTTGTGTTATGGTGAAAAAATAATATTGGGCTAAAGCTATAAGGGGTAGTTCATTCATTTCATAATTTTCCTTAACTTGAATTTTGATGTATATTTTGAGACACCTATAAAATTAGGTCCAACATATAAAATTTGTAAATGTTGGGTAAATGTACAAATTGTTATGTTAATTATGATCTTAGTGCAAATTGGTCATTTGACAAATTTATCCAAGTAAATAACTCGACACGTGAATCGAATAAAAGCTATAGTGAACGATACATGAATAATATGTATTTGATTGGTATAAGTAAAAATGTATTTTCTTTCTTAACCTATTTGTATATACAATATACTTATTTAATACTAAAAATACGTATACACATAATATATAATCATAATAATAGGAGTCATACTTTATCAATTAAAAAGGATACTGTAATTTAATGTAAAACATAATTAGCAATATGTCTTTGAAATCTTGAATGAATGCGTCTTGGATCTTGAATGGGTTCCGGATGCGTGGATCATTGTGAAGTTGATTGAGCAATACAATTGAGAAGGTCACACCAAATGAGTGCCTATAATTAAACTCATTAAAGTGCGCATATGTAGATATTAACCTCTTAATTTATTACCTACCAATTTTTCTGAATTTATCCTTTAAAATGATGGTTGAAATCATAACAAAAAAGATGATATTATGATAACATCATGAGCATCTTGAAAGTCTAAATATTCTTGACTATTGATTTATTAATTGAGAAAAATTAAGAAGAAAAAAAATTGAGAGGATCCCAATCCTTGATACATATATAGTTGCTCTTTGATTGAATAACTTTTGGATATGTTATATTTATGGAATGACATGTGATGTGTATCTCAACTGCATTGGTATAGTTATTAGACCATCAAAGATTATATTTCATCAACATATTGAGGAAAAATTCAATGGTATACAATTTGGGGACGGTAGCAGGTAATCACTTAAAAATTCACTATCTATATTATTATACATGTTGATATAATTAGTATTTATCCACCACATGTACATACATATATTAATACTACCCATTGAATCTTGATATTATTTTATTCATGGTAAGTAATGATATGTTTGACAACTTATTGGGCCTTATCTATGCGGAAGTCATTTTTGAGGGGATAAGTTGGGATATTTGAGATAATTTATAATAATGGTTTCTTAATTATCCGACATGATTTATTTTTAATCAATCGTTTCCTATTCCTTCGTTCTATTTTAATGATAAGCGTTATAAAATTGCATTTAACATTTACAGAGCTAAACATATTGCATATATAATATTAAAGAAGAAGGGAGACATGACTTATCCATACAAGAAGTGAATATAAAAGTAAAAGAGTACACGGATAACAATACCAACTTATGGAAATCTAGATGCACACAAATAACAATTGCAACCAACCATCTTTCATCTACTCCATTCACTTCAATAACGTTTAACTTTTACACTTCTTTCTGGAATAAACTCGTGTGGATCGGTCCTGTCATAAACCGCATGACAATATGTGTGAACAACATGTGCCAAAGTACATTGGCCACAAATATTGATACACAGGATCACATATATATCATGGAGCTTATACTCCGACGTTTATAGACTTGGTCAACACACAGGTATCTTTCCCTATTTCTTCAACAACCGCATTGATGACAGATAGGGACAGGCCCTACGAATCG